>JAJOOR010001606.1:0-110226 GCA_036250505.1 Solanum acaule | reverse complement strand
AGCCTTAAGGATCACTTGGGTGTGGTATGGAGAGGTAGTATGGGCTGCCTCACCATGTCTTACTTAGGTGAGTCTTGGGATGACATTTGATGAGTGTTTTAGTTTTATGAAGTGACTTGTTGGCTTATGTGCTTATATGTCTTATGTGATCAATTGATGAAGGTTGAGGTATGCATGGTAAGTGTACTTTTTGTGACCTTAAGGTGGTGCCTTAGTGTGGGTGATGGTATGGGACGTTTCCCATACATTGCACAAAGGTATTGCTTAAGGGTTACTTAAGGTGGAGATCCAAGGCAAGAAGGTAAAGGTAAATGGGTTATGTATGTTTATGATGTATTGTGAAGCATATGACCTTGTATTGTTGGTTGTGGCTTGTAAGGTGCCTATTATGTTGATGTTCATGAGATTTTATCAAAATTGCATGAAAGCATATCTTCCAAACAAATGTCCTTTTTAGCATGTTTTGCATATCTTCATACTTACTTCGTGTGTTGTACTAACCCCTTTCTTCTATTTTACTACAAGTGTAGGTTGTGGTAACTAAGAGGAGATAGTGCTTTGGAGTTGCTTGGATTGCTTCACTCTTCCAAGTCTTTGGTATGTCCTCAAGATTCAAGGACTATGTTTAGATGTTTCTTAGTCATTGTAATAGACACTTAAGTTTCATTTCATTTGTAAAGGGCCATGTCCCTTAGTATGTTTTAAGTTCTTGTCTAAGATTGGCTAAAGAGACTTAGTAGTTCCTCTTGTGTATTGATGTTTTCAAATGCTGATGACTCTTGAAGTCGTATGGTTTTATTGAATAAAAGTTTTAAATTCTTAGTGATTTTTATGATCTATGCGATGAATGAATGCTAAGGCTTGTATAAGACCTCCAAGAGGTCGAATACGCATGTAACAGCTAGGGGGTCCTCTTGGGTCGTTACAAAGGCCTTGTTTAGACTTCACATCAACCACAAAAGATGATTCGGAACCATTATGGACCATGACACCACACTTGGTGGAATCCACAAGTTGGACACCTAGCCGAGCCAACCTATGCACATCACGAACAAATTCCTTCTTTTCATTTTCTACAAGAGCCACACTACCCATGGACAATCTGCTAAGGGCATCTGCAACTATATTAGCCTTGTCGGGGTGGTAAAGGACACTTATGTCATAATCCATTAAAAGTTCTAATCACCTTCTTTGTCGAAGATTCAGGTCCTTTTGAGTAAACACATATTGAAGACTCTTGTGATCGATGAACACATCGACATGCACCCCATATAGGTAGTTCCTCCATATTTTCAAGGCAAATACCACCACCGCTAATTCAAGATCATGGGTCGGATAGTTCTTTCCATGAACATTGAGTTGCCTTGAAGCATAGGCAATCACTTTACCATGTTGCATAAGGACACACCCCAAACCCACTCTAGAGGCGTCACAATAAACAACAAAACCATCGGTACCCCCCGATAAGGTCAACACCGGAGCGGAAGTAAGTCATTATTTCAACTCTTCGAAGATTTTCTCATAAGCTTCCGACCACACAAACTTAGCGTTCTTTTGAGTCAAAGTCGTCAACTGGGATGCAATGGAGGAAAAACCCTCAATAAACCTCCTATAATAACCCGCCAAACCCAAAAGGCTTCTAATATATGTAGGAGTTAGAGGTCTACGCCAACCCTTGACCGCATCCGTCTTCTTGGGATCTACCTCAATACCCTTGCTTGAGACAATATGACCAAGGAAGGCAAAGGACCTTAGCCAAAACTCATATTTGCTAAACTTCGCATATAATTGGTGGTCTTTAAGGACTTGCAATACAATCCTCAAATGGTTCTTGTGTTCATTTTCACTCCTTGAATAGATCAAAATATCATCAATAAACATTATCATGAACATATCAAGTAGTGTCTAAACACCATATTCATAAGATCCATGAATGCCCCTGGGGCATTTTTTAGACCAAAGGACATTACTAGGAACTCATAGTGACCATATCTTGTCCGGAAGGCCGTCTTGGGAATGTCAACCCCTCTCACCCTTAGTTGGTGATAGCCATAACGTAGGTCAATCTTGGAAAAGTAGGAAGCCCCTTGAAGTTGGTCAAACAAGTCGTCAATTCTAGGAAGGGGATACTTATTATTTATGGTCACCTTATTTAGTTGACGATAATCAATGCACATCCTAAGGGACCCATCCTTCTATCTAACGAACAATACCGGAGCACCCCGTGGAGAGATACTAGGTTGAATAAAGCCTTTGTCTAGCAAATCCCTTAATTGTTCTTTCAACTCCTTCAACTCTGCCAGTGCCATTCTATAAGGAGAAATAGAGATAGGTATCGTATCCGGTAAGAGATCAATTCCAAAGTCCATTTCCCGTTCGGGAGGAATGTCGGGCAAGTCATCGGGAAACACTTCCGGAAATTCATTCACCATAGGGACCGACTGTAGGGAAGGGGTTTCGGACTCCACATCCATCACCCTTACAATATGGTAAATGCACCCTTTAGAGATCATTTTCCTATCTTTGAGACAAGAAACAAATTGACCTCTAGGAATAGAATTTCCCCCTTTCCATTCTAGAATAGACTCATTTGGGAATTGAAACTTAACCACCTGAGTCCTACAATCAGTAGAGACATAACATACATGCAACCTATCCATCCTCAAAATTACATCAAAATCTAACATGTCTAATTCTACCAAATCCACCAAGGTAACTTTATGGGACAAGAAATAGAACAACTCCTATAGACTCTTTTTTGCCACTACTGAGTCACCAACTGGGGTAGAAACTAAAAAAAGTTCCACTAACTCTTCGGGGAGCATTTCAAATTTCATAGCCACAAAAGGCGTAACAAAAGAAAAAGTGGCATCGGGCTCTAACAATGCATATACATCAATAGATAAGAATTGCAACATACCCGTCACCACATCTGGGGAACTCTCTTGGTCACCTCGGGATTTAAGAGGATAAAAGTTATTCTTCTTGGGAGCATCGGAATTTGAACCGCTAGGAGGAGTTTGCCTATCTTCTCTCCCTTTGGCCGCAAGTGTGGGGCAATTCTTCAATTGATGCCCACTCTTTCCACAAACATAGCAAACACCCATGCCAAAAGGCATTTACTATCATGCTTCTTACCGCACGTAGCACATGTAGGCCTAACCAAAGAAAAACCACCATTATTGCCTCATTGAGGCTTAGGGTTAGACACTCTATCTTTGTTGACCCTTGGAGCACTAGAGGAGCCTTGGTTGGAGAACCTTCTCTTGAACCTTGGTCTACCTTGACCCTCAGATTTACCCTTGGAAGAATTCCCATCATTGCTCCTAGGCTTCTTCACTTCCCTATTCTTTTCTTGGAGTTTCTCATCCTCTATTTTTTTAGCATACACCATAAGACAGGACATATCCATGTTATCATGAAGTATAGCCGAATGACATTCTTTTCTCACCAAACTAGACACACTCGTTACAATCTACTCATCTCATCTCTAGGCTCCGCCACCATGGAAGGAGCATACTTGGACAATTCGGTAAACTTTAGAGAATATTCTTCAACACCCATACCCCCTTGACAAAGGCTGATAAATTCCTCATCCTTGGCTTCCCTCTTCTCACGGGGAAAGAACCTATCAAGGAATACTTTCTTGAACACCTCTTAATTTATGGGACCTGCCTCTACCGGCCTATTCCTCTTCCATTGAGCATACCATACTTCAGCCACTCCTTTCAATTGATAAGCGGCTGGCTCCGTTTTCTCCATTGGAGTCACCCCATAGCATCAATTATCTTGTAGATCTCTTCCACAAACTCTTGAGGGTCATCCCCCACTTTGGAACCAAAGAACATAGGAGGGCTCATCCTTATGAAATCTCTCAACCTTGAAGCCACGGTACCCATATTAGGGTTCATACGGGACTTAACTTCCCTATTGGCTTGAACCATCATAGCTTGGGCTTGAGTTATAACAGCTTGAGCTTGAGCCATCATAGCTTGAGTCAATGTTTGGAGAGCCGACCTTATTTCCACATTTTTCATAACCACCTCATTGTTAGGAGCATGAGGAACTTGAGCATCTTGAGGACCTTGGGGAGGAACTCCCTCATTCACGTTCTCATTTTCCATCCTTCTTGTGTTTGCTCTTCTTGTATTCATATCCTATAGGCACAAGAGAAGGGTTAGGAAAAGGACTTCATAGAGTTAAAACTCTAAGGCACGACTAAAGAGTCATATCCTATAGACACAAGAGAAGGGTTAGGAAAAGGACTTCATAGAGTTAAAACTCTAAGGCGCGACTAAAGAGTAATGAAAGAAGCGAAGTTTCCTTAACATTATAGCCTCTCACTCATAAATGTGGCGCACACACACTCATGAACCAAACTCTACTAGACGTGGTTTATGAGACATCATCCTAGAATCATTCTAAGCCTTTTTCTCTGATTACCAAGTTTGTCACGACCCAGGGGTACCCCTTAAATGTAACACAGCACACGGAACCCCGAAAGGCTCCAAGTAAGCCTCTTAGCATATCATCATCAAATAACTAAAGAATAATAGAGAGTAGAAACACATTTTAAGTCTTTAAGAAAATTTTCATCAAAGTAAAGCGGAAGTCTAGAGATAGTCTCATTTACCCATCTACTACAATCGTGGCCTAAAAATAAGGTCACAACCCTTACAATAAAAATCCGAAATGAAATACAAAGAAATGAAGGAAACAACAAAATGTCATTTTTCCTCTGATCCATGAGGACATACACAAGCTTTGGAGAATAGTCAATCGAAGCTTGAACAAGAGTGAAGGATCACCTCAAACGCCGGAACCTACACTTTGTGGAAAAAGGTAGAAAATATGGGTTAGCAGAAAAATGTACTATGTATGGAAGCCATGCATAAAAATCTTTAAAACATGTGGAAAGGGACAATTTAGTTGAAACCTTGCTCATTGTCAACTTTAAGAATCATCATGCACAATAGTGTAAATACATAAGTCGACCATACCATAAGCAACCCTAAGCCATACTTGTGCAATGCTTAGACAAGATCCCATAATCCTGTATAATACAAAGTATAATTTTTAGGCCACACATTCATGCATATCATACCATGTACTCAACCATAGTCAATACTCATAGACAAAGGAAACATTCATGTTCATAGCTTGTAGTAAGTAAACTCACTCTTAGCAACAATTCTAATCCAGCATGCATAACTTCATATATCTTCATAGGATAAGGAAATATAACACCATAACCCCTTTCCAAAGCCTACTTGTTCTATGCATAAGTGAAGTCCCATACGCCCACTCACACTAAGTAGAACTCCTTGAGAAGTCATAGGTATAGTTCATGTTCATGTTCTTGTCATATTTTTATTCTTGTCATGTAGGGAAATAGCCTTAACTGATATAGACCATGTTGAGCTACACGAAATCCGGTGTCATGTCCCATACCGAAAAGAGATGTCCTACTTGCCTAAGGTAGAACTAAATGTATTAGCTTTGAGGTGGATCCTCTAGCTAAAGACCTATGTAGGCACATAGTTATGGGATAGGGATATTGCTTCTAGAAACCCCAAACCTATTGCATTGATGTGGGAGCTTCCATCTCATGAGGTTACGTTAGATGACCCAGCCTATTGTATTGATGGGAGAGCCTCTACCTCATATTCCATATCCACTTGGTGCTAAGCATACTTTCCCAAAATTTACATATTTAGCCTTGATTTTTATTTACATGTGTGAAGGAGTATCTTACCCTTCATTCAACACAACTCATAAAATAGCTCATGGATTCAATTAGGTGAGAATGGAATTTCAACCTTAGAATCAATAACATGTGAGTAAACCTTTCACATCATGTTCATAGTGTATCATGAGAATAGCCTTTCAGTCAACAAAACAACATTATCATAGTCCTAGACAATTCATGCATAGTCATGTGTAAGGGTAAGGGGAGAATGATCTTGCAACAATACCAAAAATACACATTAGTCATAGGATCTTCACTATCTAAGTGAATCATAAGCTCATACATAATTTTCATCAACATGTACAAACCCTAGTAATTTGCCCTTCAAGGCTATGAATCAAACACAACCCAAACATCTAGAATTTCTACATTAGATAGGGGAATATAATGATTCTATAACTCAATTAATATAAACATAATCAATTGACATGCTTCTACAATGAATCAACCTACAACTTGAGATCACAATTTAGTAATACGGGGGATTCATGGGTTCTTAGTGGATTTTTATCATAAATCTACAATTAATCATCAATTCAACCATAATCCACCATGATCAACCATAATCAACCATAATCAACCATAAATAAACAATTGAAAATGTTTTGAAAGAGAACCCATGACTTAGATTGAAACCCTAGGTTTTGGGGAAATTGGGAGCTTTGAAATCAAGTTCTGAAAGGGCTCTATGGGTGAAGGGTACCCATAGATGAAAAGCCACCATACCTTATGTAGATTTCCTCACAAAATGGAAGAGAAAAGGCAGCTCCTTGAACCCTAAGCTTGACCTTGTTCGTATTCTTCAATGGAGTCTTAGAGAGAGAAATATTTAGGATTGAAGGAGTTTATTTTGGGGTCTTGAATGAGTGAATTAATTGTATTAGTTTAGAGGTCTATTAGGTATATATAGTTAGTTTTAATTAGTATTAAATGACCCTAATTAATTAATTAACTAACCCTAATCCCCTTCCTTAATCCCTAACTTAAAAACTAAAGTTCAAAAACTGCCCTTACTCACGAAACCCCCACCCACGGACCGTGGGTGGGTTCACGAGCAATGTTGTACAAACGTGGTTTGCTACTAGAACTAAGGAGGAACAAGGGAAGTCCAGCCTTGACCCACGATCCCCACCTATGGGATGTGGGACCACCCACGGCTCGTGGGTTCCCATCTATAGGTCAAGCTGTTTTGACAGCTTTTTGGGCACCTCTTGGTCCTCCTCAAGGACCCTTGGGGGGTTCTTGGGGGGTCATACCTTAACATTTAAGTCTTAAAACACTTGTACTAACTAAGGGAGGTTATTTTACGACTTTAATCTATACGTTAAACTACTTTTAGGTTACTAGTTTACATGTTAGGCTCTAGCTTAGTTTATAAGTTTTCCGAAGTGTTACAAAATGAGTCCACATCTCGGACTCATCAACACCCCCAACTTAAACTTTTGCTTGTCCTCAAGTAAAACTCAAGTTCAGTAGTTCAAAAAGGATGTCTCAAACAGTGCTACAAAAGACTCAATCATGCACTCAAAAGTTCAAGCTGTGACTCACCATTACCAAAGATTCTCAAGTTCACAATACTTGCTTCAAATGCAAGTCAAGATGAACAAAGGTACTCAAATGCCCTCACACAAAGATGATTCCATATTCACACAATTGCTCAACACTTTATAGTTCCGGAATCACATAACTCTCACACTCACAAAGATGAACACATGCATGACTCCACCCATAGGTTTGTCCTTATATTCCAACCAACATTCATTTCATCTCACTCAAGATCAAAAAGTTCTTTTCAAGGCTTGTAATGGGGCTGAGTGTAAAGGTATGGTCATTTAGACTCAATGGTTGCTATCCTCATAAATGTGGTATGAACAACACTTTCTTTCCTTCTTTTTCATCATTCTCATTCATGTTCAAAATTCACCCCATTATTCACTTTCCATGGAATACCGGACACCCCATTTGTTTTGCAACTTTCACAACTTTCTTCCAGAACTTTTTCATTTTTCTTTTCTTTTTCTTTTTTTTGTATGGAGGGGTTCCGTCTTTCTCAAAACCATGGGTCAAGGGGGACTTCTTTGCACTTCTTGATTTACCTTCTCCTTTCACCACACCCCCAACTTAGGATTTTGGCCTAAGTTGGCTATTCAAACAAACCACAAATCATGAGGATTATGGGTAATGGATAAAGAAAGGTCAAAATTTCATCAAGTTTCTTCCAAGAAGAGGGTAAGGCTCAAAAGGTGTCCAAGTGAAGTTCACACAGTCACAAGGTAGGCCACAAAATGAGGTATAATGTCAAATTGTTTCACACTCTTCAAAGTTGCCTAAGATCATCTCAAGAGCTTGCATCACTTAGTCAATCGGACCAACAGGGCAAATTCTGAGTGTCATCACATATGGTTCACGGTAAGCTCATCACACAAGGCATTGACACCAACGTCAAACAAGACTCCACACTTTCGCTAGTGTGCAATGTTCAACACAAGAGACTCAATTCGATACTTGGCTAGTCACAACGAGATGCAAAAAGTTTAGATATTGTCTATTCAACTTCATTTGGCCTCATCACAGTCGCACATTTATTTTTGTTCGATTATGAGCACTATTCTACTCATCAGTATTGATCAAGACTAATACTCAAATTTGCAAGAGAACAACAACATTCAAACACAAACAAGAGGTGGCACAAAAAATTTGGAAAGGGTCCAAAAATCGTTTCAATTAAAAATAAGGAGCCACACAAGCTCAATCATCCACAAAAATAGTGCAAAACACAGTTATAGCTCAAAAACCCAAATATATACAGAAAAAATAGTTACACAAGGTGCGCCTCACCCCACCACAATTAAAAAAAACATTTGTCCTCAAATGCACGCAAAATAATATCCACAAGTCAAAAAGAATAAGGCAGAAAGGGAGGTAAAAAGGAATCATGTCCACTCAGTCGCTCCATCTGTCTGGGCATTAGTGCCCGAAATCATCTCAAAAGGAGTAGTAGTTGCACTAGGGTCAGTGAAGGGTGTATCTGCCAAAGAAGCCAGCACAGCCGTATCTACCATGGCCTCCTCAGTCTCAGTAAGGCCCTCATACAAAGCCTCCTCAGCAACCCCAAGCATCTCCTAATCCGTCTCAGCCTCAGACTAAGGATTAGTTGTCTTCTTAACTCTATTATCATCTCCGGTGGTATTCGGAGGCATCTCAGGCAGATTTGGGATCTCCACCGTCCCAAAAATCATGGACATATCAGTGGATTTCAGCTGATCCACATCACTCCTTAGCGTAGCAATAGCGGCCTTTAAAGTCATCACCTCCTCGGTGGCCCCTTGACCACGTTCACACACTACTATCTTAGCCGCAAGGGTATCAATAGTAGCACTCAACAGTGTCACAGCATCAGCAAGGCTTGTCTGAATCATGCCCAAAATAGAGGCCTCGAGTCTGGCAGCCCGACGATTGGCAGAATGGGCTAGTTGCCCCATCTGGAGTAATGCAGCCTAAGTGAGCGGGGTTCGAGAAACAACAACAACAGCAGCTCTGGGAGGCAATGTAGCAGTAGAGGAACTAAGGGGGTCAGAAGGAACAACACTGAATGTACCTGAAGGCCCAGGGGCCGGAGTAGGGAAAGATGCCTCTGCAGGTAATGAGTTTGTATCCACAATCGGGGAAGAGTCCATTGGGGCTGCCTTCTTCTTCTCTACCTCATCCTTTAAATATTTTGCCTCGATCTTCCAGATATCAGTAGAGGATGTGGGAATCACTTCCACATCCATCTTCGAATCTCTAGGAACCCGAGTCCGTCTGTATAGCTCGGTGATCAATACCAGAAAGGGAAGGGAAGTTTGGCGCTGCTTAGCCCTCATGACCATCTCCTGTGCCATAATCATCCCCAGATTGATCTTTGTCCCATCAATGATGCAACCTAGACAGGCTGCCTTGGCTAGGCGGAGAATCAACTCGTTCTGGGACAGTATGATGGTACTGCTGATGAAGCCAAACTAGAACCTCGCAGCTACATTCAGGTCTTTCTTTTTTATTGAAGCCCCAATCTCCAGCCAGTTGGGTGTACCTTTAGATATAAGCAGGGCCAGCCATTTCTTCATATTTTCCAGAGTCTTTGTCCTGATCAAATGATGGCACTCGTCATCAATATCATCGGGATATTCCAGGATAGCATTAATAGTCATACTATCACACTTGATCCTCTTTCCCCGGACAACTACATAGTCAACCGGTTTGAATGCAACTGCCTACTTCTTTCTTTGCGGTATCAAGGCTCAACAAGCAGCGTAGAACTCCCAGACCCAATTTGGAATATAAGGACCTCGGGGTTGAGTGAACAACTGGAACTTATGTGACTTTGAGGTAACTCATTATCTCCGGGTACCTGTCAATTACCCCATCAGTGGATAGGCGCTTCTTTTCAATGATTGTCCTCATTTCCTCAGTCTTCAGTCTATTCATAGACTCGGGAGGAGGACCCTGTACTGGTGGTTCTAGGACAACTGCCTATGCTGGAGCTGGAGGAGGAGTAGGAGTGGCCTGAGGAGTCTTGATCCTAGACAGATCGTTCATACTTTTAGATCGCAGCTTAGCCCTCTGTGCTACTATCAGTTTATCATCCTCAGGCTCTTAAGTTGTAGCCTGCTGTTCTTGGTGTTCGCCCTCACTCTCAGAAGTGGAGAGGTGAGTGGAGTAGATACTTTCATTGTCGGAGCTGGCCTCTGGTGACGCAAGTGCCTTCCCTTTACCTTTGCCTTTCCCACCAGATGTGGGAAGTTTGGTTGCCTTATTCATGGATGTAGTGGCATCCTCGTTGATAGTTATCCCCTTAACCTTCTTTTGGGGTGGCATATTTCTACCGGCAACTTTTGGTCTTTCCATGTCAGCGAAATCATCAGGAAAAGGTAGAAACAATTCAAACAAAAGCACAAAAAAAACAATTGCAGACAAACTCACTGACCCAGTCGGCGAGTTGTCGAATCTCTTTGGCGTGCTAGATTGGGCTCGCCGAAAGGATTGGCTTAAAAATCTTAGAAAATTTTGGCAACTCGGCGATGTGAAGACCTTTCGGCGAGTAAAGATTTGCCCACCGAAAGTTACAGTGCAATTAAAAGTCATGAGTGCAGACGAAGGGTGATCAGGAAGGACTGTCAGTGAGTCACCGAGTGCTTTAGGCGACCTCAGGCTTCTCGTCGAAAGTTAAAGAACCTAACTGCACCTTCATCATGAAATTAAAGGCGATATGGGGAACTTTGGCGAACCACCGAGTGGTTCGGTGACCTCAACCCAGCTCGCCAAACGACCCAGCGTGCCTACTTTCAACCCAACTCCTCAAATTCAACCCCGCAACCTCGGAAAATAAAATCAAAACATGCACCTATCAAATTAAACTAAGACTCATTACTCCCATACCCCCGGGATACTCAGACTTCTCCCGGTTTGGCTGAATTTGGCCATTTGACGACTTTTGCCCTTAAGAATGATGTCAACCACTCCATCATTGGGCAAAATACGTAATTTGGCACAAATACAAGCTAGTTAGACTTCACCCGACTAAACCCAACAGCATGCAAGAACACCCCCACAATTAACCATTACTGGTGAAAGGACGCAGGTCATCAGAATTTAGGTGCTCAGTTTGACCAATTTTTAAGCACAGAAACTCGGGAATTTAACAATATAAACATTACGAGTAAGATTTTAGAATTAACACAGGCACACACATAAACAATTAAGATTAGAAAGTCCCAGCACCCATCATTAAGATCAAATTACTAACAAATGAGTACAAATAGCTAAAAATAAACTCAGGATTCAGAAAACCAACCTTAGATGCCAAATAATCAAGATTGAAATGCTAGGCGGCAAAGTAATCCACTCCGTACAGAAATCAATGACTCCAATACGATAAAAATGTAAGAAATATAGGGAATACTTTGCAGGTATGAGTTTTGGAAGATTAAAAGTAAGGGAAAGCGAAAGAGTTTGAAAGTTTAAACCTTTGGCCTTTAAAAATCGTTCAGTTCTCGCCCATTCGGTGACAATAGTTTTGATCGCCGACCCACTCGGCGACACACCAAGTGGGCACTTACCTCGCCGAGTTTTACAGGACCTCCAGTTAATGTGGGGGTCCAAACAGTGGACTAGATCGTGATCGCCGACCTGGTCGGCGATTCGTCAAGTTACTCTTATGCTCGCCGAGTTTTAGAAACTCCACTTTAAAAGTGTCTTGAGTCCACTAGCAGTCCAGGTTGGGCTCGCCGACCTCTTCGGCGATACGCCGACTAGACTTTCAGCTCTCAAACCTGTACCTTTCTAATACTTTCTACACTTCAACCTGCATAATCAACACAACATTATTTCTAAAACAAAATAAAGCGATAAACACTTGGGTTGCCTCCCAATAAGTGCCTCAGTTAATGTCATGGCACGATTCAAGTCCCCACTTAAGTTCCATTAGTGGGGTCTGCCTCAATTTCATAAGGGAATCCCTCTTTTGGCTCTGAGGAAGAGGTGAGATAGCACTTGGTCCATTTGGGACCCTAGTAGCTGAATGAGCATGGAATGAGAGGTTGTCATCTGGTTCAGCATCAAGACATTCTCTCTTAACTCCTCCAACACTCTGTCATGCTTTTCGACTTTGTGTCGAATAAGTAAGAAGACCTCTTCAATTTGTCCATCCTCTTATTTCTTCATTTTTTGACGCTCGTAAGGAGGGATGTACATGTCCATCTTGGACACTACCTCTAATTCCATAACTTTCTTGGCTAGGTGATCCAGTAGGGTTAACAATGTGGCCAATTCTTGGTCTTTTTCTTTCTCCTTGTTGGTCCTGGCCATGTTATCAAGGAGTTGGGCTGCTTTAGCATAAGGTAGCTAGATGAGACCACCTGGAGAGATTTGCTTAGCCACTATTCTATTTTCGGGGCCAAGACCCCGGTAGAAGCATTCCAGAAGCTTCGTATCTAGAATTCCATGAGTTGGGCATTTCTGGAATAGGGCCTTAAACCTTTGACACAACTCATAAATGGATTCACCCTCCAATTGCTTGAACTTTAGGATGTTATCCCTAAAAATCATCAATCTCAAAAGAGGGTGATCCATTGGGTCACTGTTGCTACCAGATATGCTCAAATTCTCTACTCAAAACAAGCAACACGAAAACCAAAACTAAAAATAAGTTGAACTATAACTCACAAGAACAAAATTCAACTTAACTAAAGAATCTTAAACAACACCACTCCCCGACAGCGGCGCCATTTTGATTTCACGTATCAGGACACTTCTTCCAATCCTAAGTGCCAATGTTTGTTAGTCAGTAATATAACCCAAATAACAGAGTTGGGGTCAAATCCCACAGGGAGTTGTATGTGCTTAAGATTCAAGAGCCAAGTGCAAATATGTTCAAGTCAATCATAGGTAAAAGCATATACGATTAAAAGCATGGTTTCAAATTAAGGGGTGACACAAGTGTCAAATATGGGGATTTTGATTGTAATTATCAACTATAACAGCAGCAAATAAACAAGTAAAGAGACGAGTTCTTAGGATTTGATTGGATTATGGGCTAAGGTAGATAAATGAGTAATTGCAATTTATAGTAAATCGCTGTAAATTAGTGACTAAGCTAGACTTTAGTGGGGATAAAATTTCTCTCTAACAGTTTACCCCGAATCAAATTGGTTTCTCTAGAAAACACCAATAAGCAGCAATTAAGAACATCATTTGCTTTAGTCCATTCACTCTTTCAAGCTGAATGTGTGGAAAAGGGTTTAAGATTCACTCTCTCGAGTTGAACCCATGACAACCCAATACCCATAGACCATCAAATTAGTAGTCTTGGTTTTAAAACCTCTCTCTCGAGCAAGGCAAAAATACAAAGTTAGAATTGCATTTGCAACTACAACAGTTTAAATTAAACCACAATTACTGATTAAAATCACTTTTAAACAACATATATACTATCAATTAACAATACGCAATAGCTAAATCAACCCATAATCACATAATCACACCCCAAGATTGGGGTTTTAGCTAGACATCATAAAAAGATAGAAATCGTTATAAATTGTGTTTCCGTTAACTGGGTATGATTTTTTTTGTCTTTACAAAGGTCAAGGTTGAAGAATCTCAAAGACCCACTTCCAATTTCTCAAAAATGGAAATCTTCAAATCTAAGGAAAATATTGTCTCCAAACTTAGAGTTCTAAAACTTCAAAAACTGATATTCTAATCACTCCTTTAAACTAAGAATTTAAAACTATATTTATAGTCGCCAAAAATATGCTATGAAGAAGGACCATTCGGCGCAATAAGTCGGGTTTGTCGATTCACTTGGCGATCCACCATTTGGTCAATTCCATCACCTTTTTTCTTTGGTCTTCAGCATCTTTAAGTTCTGTAACTTTGGGCGATCTAGTACTGCATCGCAGAACCGTTCGGTGACTCGCCGACTGCTCCTTTCTATCACCGACTTGATTTTCTCCTTCAAGGCTTGGCACACTGGAATTTTAGGTGAGATCATGTCCATTCGGCTACTTGCCCAATGGGTTAGACGATCATTAGGCCCTCTTTCTTCGTTCTTTCAACTGCCTTGTTCCTTTTTACTCATTAGTATCCATGCTCTGTTCCTCAATCCAAATACCTGAAAATTAAGGATTTACATTAGTTATTAGTAAAAAATATGCATTTGAGGACCCTAAATCTATTAAAATAAATCCCTAAATGAGTCTAAATCGTGGACTCATCAGGTACCCCTGGGTCATGGCAGCTAACCACGGTCCATGGGTTGAACCACGAACTATAGGAGGGTCCGTGGGTTGGCCACCCTGCCAAGTGACTTGAGTTCCAGGACTACGGCTCGACCTACAAACCGTAGGTCAGACCACAGTCCGAGGTTCGATGGCCAAAAATCATATTTCTGATGACCAACCATGGTCCACCAGGACAGGCGTGGGTCAGACCACGGTCCATCGACTGGGTCCATTGGTGGTCAGCTATCAGTTAAGATCAGGGACAGTTGGGTCTTTTTCTAATTAATTAGTTCCTATATTGCATTATTTTACCCTTCACTAAGACCCCTATATAACCTTTTTCAACCCCCAAATTAACCCATTCACTTCATTCTTCAAAATTCAAAAAAGAAAAGCCAAATCTCCTCTCCAAATATTCTCTCTCTAGAAACTTGAAGAAGAAGAAAGATTCAACCTAAGATTTCAAGTCAAGGTCTCAATTCCTCCATTGAAGACTAGCTTTTGGATTCAATATATGATAGTTTTCATCCAATGATTCCCAAATTTTTGTATTTCAAAAGGTAGAATTCCCCAATTGAGTTAGGGTTTCCTTCAAATATCATGGGTTCTCTTCATTGTTGATTCTAATGATTTAATTATGATGTCTTAGGCATGAATTGATGAAATATGATGATTTTATGAAGATTTCCACATGAAACCATGTAATCCCCATGTATTTCAAGTTATGAATCATATGATGTGAGGTTTTGATCTTCAAGTAAGAGTTTTCTGAAATTAAGTATGTATTGCAATAATTACATGTATTTATGATGAAAGTCATATCTAACCCATTTTTCTAAGTATTGATGATTGAAAGTGGGTTTTGAAACTCAAGAGGTAAATTATGGACTTGTGCATTTTCTTATGAAATCTATGCAAATGTTTTAAGGGTGCTTTGAGAGTAAAGTACCAATGATGATGTTGTGTTGTGAAAGGATATTCTCATAAACACATAATAGTATGATGTGGAAGGTTTTCTCACATAGAAAATGATTCTTAGGTTGAAAGCCTTTCTCACCTAATGGAATCATAGAGTAAGTGCTATCTTAATGAAACTAGCTTGGATTGGTTGTCCAAGGGAACCTTTCAATGAATAATGAACTCAAGTAAGTAATGACGATTTTGTAGGAGTTATGCTTAGCACTGAGAGGATATTGATGGGATGGAAGCTTTCCCGTTGTAGAGGCCGGGTTTCTAGAAGCATTCTCATGAAATGGAACTTCCCCCGTTAGTAGAGACCGTGTTTCTAGTAGAAATCTCCCTATCTCTTAACCATGTTCCCCCATAGGTTGTTAGCTAGTGGATCCACTTAAGATAGAAGTTCATGGTTCTACCTTGGCAAGTAGGACGACCCTTTTAGTGTGGGAGACACCGGGGGATCATGTTATAGCTCACATGGTCTCTATGTCGGTAGAGGCTAATTCCCCACAGGTAATAATGGACTAAGGTTACTTCAAGAAGTATCGCATATGAGTTTAAAGGTTTTAAAGAATAAGTTAGCTTGCATTGACCATGTTTCTATGACTTATGTTTTCTAACTCTTTTATATCAGGTTTTAGCTTACTCAATTGCATGTCGTGAAATAAAATGTCCTTTTTAGCATGATTTTAATATTTTATGCATGACTATAATACTTGGTACACTATTTTGTACTAAGGCATACTTTTACCTACATTTCCCCAAATGTAGGGTCCGACAGTCAGGTTACTCAGTTTTGTGTCTAGAGGTTGCTTTGACATATTTCCGAGCTTTGGTGAGTCCTCATGCTTCGAGGATGGAGATTATTGTTTCACCTTCTTTCATGTATTTTATTTTTTAAACATGATGTATGGGCTAGGCCCAATTTAATTATATTGTATTTGATTGCTATGATGAGACAAGTGTTTTAGACTTCCATTTTTTGTTTCTCAAATGTTTTGGACTTGAACTATTGTTTTACTCTTATTGTTCTATTTCTTATGTTATGACAGCTAAGTGGCTTGTACGGAGTCCTTCGGGGATCTATACGCCATGTTACATTTAGAGGGTACCCCTGGGTCATGACAGCTTAGGAATGTGACTAGGTGATTTAGAATCTTATTAGACCCTTAATTGAGTAAGGAAAAATGTTCTAAGACTAGTGGGAAAAAGGAAAAGACAAAAAATACCTTTTTTCTAAAATGAATGGAATGCCTTAAATGGAGAGGGTTCACTCAAATAGCCATAACTTCTTACTTGGAGCTCAAAATTTAGCAAACTTGGCGGCGTTGGAAAGAAGACTCAAAGAACTTTGATTTTCTATGTCATGGGCAACCTAAATCTTTATGTGCTAAAAGATATGGTCTATTGAAGTTAACCCAAAACAAAAGGCAGACGGGTGACTTGAACGAATTTTCCTTTAGTTCTTTTTGAAATTCTAGGTGTGACAGCTACTCGGTACAATCCTATTCACAAATAAAGAATGGTTCGAGTCTTAACTTTGAAATTTTTGGAATGTTACAGTTCCAGTCAATTTTAAAGAAAGGGAAAGATCTTAGGAGGTGAAATTTAAGACATTTTCTAGCACCTTTGACTAATTACCTTCTAATCCAAAACTAGATTTCTTTGACTGATATTTTGGAAGGTGAAAATTAAGACTCTTTTGAGAGTTAAATTGATGCAACATCTTTAATGCACTTTACTAAGAGGTGTATTTTTTGGAAATTTAAAGAACAAAAGTTAATAAACTGATACTTTAAGGTACTATATTTTGTACCTATTATACAAAGAAAAGGACAATTTTTTGAAAATAATTCTATAATATATATCTAGACATCACCTCAGTAGAATATCAAAAGCAAAAGTCCACTCAGAGAGTTAAGATTTTCTTTAACAGATATGGAATCGGAATCCTCCCATCGACACAAAAAGTAGAGGAAACACACTACCAGTGCTTCTTCTTCGGTTAAAGATTCAAAGTTTATATCCATCGTTCTACCATAGAGCGGATTCCTTTCAAGGCTTCCGATGAAACCCCTCTTACAATTCAGGTATGTTTTAGAAAGCGTTGATTGTTGGATCTGGAAATTGCAATGGTTAATTTTGCAAACGAAGAAGTAGAAGTGGTTGTTGTTAGATGTGGTCTATTAGGTATAGATGCTTCAACCTTTCTGAACAAATTAGGCATAAAAATGTTGTTTTAGAAAACGAAGATTGTTGTGGCAATTTGTGGAAATAAAGACTTATGATAGACTTCACTTCCATTTATCTAAGAATTTTTGTCTATTGCCGTTTATACCACATGTAACTTCATGACAAAAGTATTTGCCACAAAAAATGAATTTACCCACCAAAGTATTCACTAAATTTATTTTTGTGGCAAATACTTTGGTGATGAAGTTTCATACGGCATATAAGGCAGTGAACAAAAATCCTAGATAAATGCAAATGATGTCTATCATAAGTCTTTATTTTCACAAATAGCCACAACAATCTTCTTTTTCTAACACAACATCTTTTATGCCCAATTTGTTCAAACAAGGTGAGCCAGTTATACCAGATGGACCAGCTCCAACCACAAAAACATCAACTTCTTCCTTTGCAAAATTAACCAAATTTAATTTAGTCAATACTTAAGAATTTCAACATCAAACCAAAATTCCAAAGTTGTGTTGAATTAGCATTATTAAAAAAATAAGAGAAGAAATAGAATAATTCTTAAGGTGGCTCACGCTAGTTGAATGTGCGCTGCTAGTGGATGCCATGGCTAGAGGTGTGGAGGAGGTCGAGGAAGACATCAGAAACAACCTAATTATGTTTCTACACCTCTAATGAACCACAGGGATAAAGGGAAACAAATTAGTACGACACTACCCACTGGGTTTAACACCACCCATGATGCTAACATCTCCTCCGGTCTAATAATCCTTGAGGAGGGTACAACTAATATCCATCATGCTAGCTGAATCGATGCATAGTGAATGCAACATATGCTTGAAGACCCGAGGAATAAATGGAACAATGGTTCCCAGATCTGCAACAAGAGGATCTAAATCTCCACCTGCTCACAACATTATAGGTGTTGGGTTTAACCATCCACAAAAAGATTCTACTTGGACCTCCTTATTCAATAATAATGGGGTAGCAACTAGTGGTTTGGCTATCAAGTATCCCTCCAGAAATTATGAACGAGAAACCAGTGGTACAACTAATCCAAGAGGAAGTTTATACAAAACTCATTTATAATTTCCTATTTAATAGGAGAAACACTAGGGTATAATGCTATTAAGAGATACATTGGGCAATTCTGGGCATGTGTTGCGGAACCAGAGCTTTGCTACCAAGAAGAAGGAGACTACGTAATCAGATTCCAATTCACTGAAGATCTGAATGAGGTACTATTTTCTAGTCCATACACAATGAATTATAAGCATGTTATTCAGAAACCTTGGACTACATTGATTCCCTTACGGATTAAATTTCCAGATTTGCAAACATCATGTTGGGGGAGAGAATTATTAAGTAGAATAGCAAGAGTGTTGGGAATTCCTATTTATGTTAATGAGTTCACAGCAAAACAGAATCTCATTCGCAAGGATGCTGATAGAAGTGAACATAAATAAAACCCTGCTGGATGAGATAATTGTTTTGGATACCAATGGTAATATATATTCGAAGAATGTGGTGTATGACTTTCACCGTAACTTCTATAATGTATGATCTGTAGTTTGACACTCCTTTCATGCACAAGATATAAATGCTCAAGTAGCAAAACAATGAAAGAGACCTGAGTCAAGGAAGACTAAACAAACATGGAAAGCTAAAGGTCTCATTCCCTCTGAGATCATCACAAAAGGTCAAAATGAGGTTACTAGCACATATGCTCAACACCCCCCAAAAATCATGTGGCATCATGGAAATTGCAGGTCCTAGCTCTCATGCTCCTCAAGGAACTTTGATAGCTCAGACTGGTACTAACATACCTCCCCAAAAGCAAACTCAGGAAACTCTAAAAACTTGTCTAGTGTATGATCTGTTAAGAGAGATACATTTGGCAAAAACAAATATCCTCCTGATAAAGGAGACCTTACTTAATCATCTCAATAAATGGATTATCTAGAATGTGTGCGGTATTAATAAATGGCACAAGCAAAAGTAGCTCAATCAATATTGGAAGAATAATCATAATAAGCTTGCATGATTGGTGGAAACGAGAGTTAACGAACAAAACTCAATCAAAGTGGCTAATCATATAATTGTTGACTAGAACACCCTACATAACTATCAGGATATAGTTGATGGATAGTTTGGGATCCAAATTGTTACACGATTGCTCACATATGCTCTACTTCCAAAATTATACATTATCACATTACTACCACTACTAGTAATCTTAAGTGCCTCCTTACTTTTGTGTATGGATTCAACACTGTAGAGAAAAAAAATCCCTTTGGGATAAGTTAAATAAAGATTAACAAAGGTGTCTCACAGCCATAGATAATAGTACGTGATTCTAATGTTGTACTTTACCAGAATGATAGAATATATGGGGCTCCTATCATAACTATGGATATATCAGAGACTTCACTGAGTGCATCCAAGATAGATTGATGCATGAACTACCATCGAGGGGATACTATTATACATGAAACAATAAACAATTGGGAACAAACAGAATCCGTCGCACAATCGATAGAATATTTGTGCAATGGGGACATGTAGTTACTCTGTATGGTCTTCCTAATACCTCTTATCATTCTCCCATGCAACTCAAAGTGGAAAGGGTTATATGGAGGGCCAAAACTTCCTTTAAATTCTTAATATTTGGGTTGATCATTCAACTTTTGATAATATTGTAGCATCAGTCAAGAATCAATAGTGTCCAAAAGAGAGGATGGCTAAAGTGTGGGTAAAACTCAAAGCTCTCAAGCCTGTGCTTAAGAGGCTAAATAAGGAAGAATTCTTGAATATTACTTAAAAGATCATCGAAGCCAGAATGGATATTGCCAGATAGTTGCACAATGCTTAGATGATCAACTCAGGAAATTGAAAGTTGGAGTAATATTAAAGAAAGTGCCCTGAGAAAGAAATCAAAAGCTCACGGGATAAATCTAGGAGATATCAACAATAAATACTTTTCTCTAATGATGAAGGAGAGGAATACCAGGAAATAATACATGATTTTAAATCTATCACATAGGTTAAACTAACTGATCCGTACAACATAAAAAAGTAGGTTATGGACTTCTATAATGGAATTATGGGAACAACCAAACAAATTATTCATGGTGTCAACATATGGCTAATGCAAAAGGGTCCAACTATTTCTCATGCTCAAAGAGTGGAGTTATGCAAAAATGTAACTAAAAAAGGAAGTATATAAAGCATTGAAAGCAATAGGAAATGATAAATCTCCTTGAGTAGATTGATACGATGTATATTTCGTTAAAAGATCATGTGGCACAATTAAAGAGGACATTTGTGATGCAGTAATAGATTTCTTACAATCATGAAAAATAAATAGACCTATTAATTGTACTATAATAAGACAGATTCCCAAGAATGTTGCACCAAATAACATCAAAGATTATCGGTCAATAGCCTGCTTCACTACCTTTTAGAAGATAATTTCCAGGATTATTTCTTTAAGGTTGCAACAAGTTATGCCAACCATAATATGTGAAGAACAATTTGGATTTATTACTCGTAGAAAATGACAGACTACATAATCTGGCTAGTGAACTAGTGAGAGCCTATGCTAGAAAGCATATCTCACCTAGGTGCATGATCAGAATTGATGCCATAATTTTATTGTTCCTATAAGTGTTCTTTCTATATATCCTGGTGTTTCTGTCATTCCTATTTTGTTATCTATTAATTGTTTTGATATGTATCACATCCATAATTGGATTGTTTTATTTATATCTGCTACACAGTCTAAATCTAAAAAATTATGTTGTTCAGTTATTGGTTTAGGTGTCCATTTTTTGTTCAATCTTTTATCCCATTTAGGAGAAAGCCTATGATTATATAGAGTGTAGCTATTTGAAATAAATGTTGGAAGAACTTTGCTTTCCTACTATATTCATTATGTGGATTTTAGAGTATGTCCAAATTGTTCACTATTCAATCATAGTAAATGGTTAGCCTACTAAACCTTTTGATGCTGCTAAGGGACTTAGACAATGAGACCCTATCTCTCGATGTTTGCTTGTTATTGCTATTGAGTAATTTAGCAGATAGACAGTACAAGTATCATCCCAAGTGCTCCAAACATGGTATTATTCACCTATGTTGTGCAGGTGATCTTTTATTGTTTTTAAGAGGTGATCACACTTCTATTGCTATCCTATACCAATGCTTCCAATAAATTTCTCAAGCCTCTGGTCTGCAAGCAAACATTGGTAAGAGCTCTTTCTACTTTTGTGGCATCAATGAACAAATACAAGGTAGCTTATTACTGCAGTTTTTGTTTTACCCATGGAGAATTACCATTTAAATAACTAGGTATACCACTATCCACCAAGAAGATGTCTCTCGGCCAATGGCCTCCTTTTATTGATAGAAATGTAGCAAGAAAGTCTTCTTGGACTACAAAAAAGTTTTCTTATGCAGGTAGAACACAACTAGTTCAATCATTCCTGTTTGGAATCTAGGATTATTGGGCTCAATTGTTTATGATTCCCTCTAAGATCATAAAGCTTATTGAGTCCTACTATAGAATTTACATCTTGTCATGAACCAACACTATTACAAAAAGGGTCATAATAGCATGGGATAATATGTGCCTTCCCAAGTCGGTGGGTGGACTAACTATTATTAACCTATAAATATGGAACCACGAAGTAATATAAAACACATGTTGGGATCTAGCTCATAAAGCTGATAAGCTTTGGACAAGATGGATTCACAATTTCTACATCAAGAACCATCATATCATATCAGCTTCACTACCACAACGGGAAACTTGGATGGTTAAAAAGATTATAGCAGCCAGGAGTTTACTTGAACAATCTCAATTGATCGGACATAGTAATGTTACCATCAAGATGATCTACTTATAACCTATTGGGGAGAGGAATAGAGTTCATTGGAAAGGTATGATGTTTGCAAATGCAGTTATACTTAAGGCCAAATTCATGCTTTTGTTGCAATTGTAAAATAGAGACGTGACTACTGATAAATTAACATCATGGGGCATAGAGGATGACTAGAAGTGTAAACATTATTAAAGAGATTTGAAGTCAAGAGATCACCTTTTTGCATCCTATCACTTCACTCAGAGAATGTTCAACAGATTACTAAATTGGATGAACATATCAACATATCAAGCTACAACATAGGGGCAGCATTCTGAGTTGATTATTCAGAACACAAAAGGCAAGCCTTATAATGCTCAGCTCCTCAGATTGGTGTACACTGAATTTTTTCATACAGTGTGGATGGAGAGAAATCAGAGAACATTTGAAGATAAACATAAGTAGTGGATAGTAATAGTAAAGAACATAGCTCAGTTGATATGAGAAGTACCTCATGATACTATTTTAGTTTTGGTTCTTCAATGTTCTCTTGGTGTTCAAAGAAGAAAGATATTGTGGCTCAATCTACAGCTGAAGCATAGTGCATTAGAGATTCATTAGCTGCAAATCAAGCCATGTGGATTCGGAAGTTGCTGCCAGATTTGTACTTGAAGCAAAAGAAGAGCATTTAAATCTTTGTTGATAATCAAGTTGCAATTTCAATTGAAAATAATCCTTTTTCACATTGAAAGAGAAAAAACATCAAGATCAACCTTTATTTCTTGAGGGAGGTGCAAAAGAATGGAGACATAGACTTAGTGCACTACAAAATTGATTTTTCAGAGTGCTGATATTTTAACTAAGGCCCTACCTAGAGCAAGCTTTGAGTTTCATAAAAGAAGACTTGGGGTTGCTACTATTGACTCAAGGAGGAGTATTTAAAGTGGTGCCTCAAAAGCTAGAGATTAGTTCGGCCTTATGTTGCATTAGTATACAACTTTAAAAAAGGATTAAGTTTAGATTAATAAGGATGCAGTGTTGGGCTGAATCTGATTAGTTAGTTGCTTATTTTAGGCTTAAGTTATTGGAGACAAGGTTAGCTTATTTTACTCCTTTTCTTTAGCTTTTTATGTTACAAATCTATGTATTTATATTGTAGTCATTATTTAAATAAACCAACGCAACTTAACCTTGTTATCTTTTCTTTCTTTCTTTGTCAATATCTTTTATTCTCCTACACTCATCAATAGTGAATTTAACTATAGATTCTCATGATTATTTATATTCAATATGTTTTAGTATTGTTTTAGTTAAGATTTTGATTTGTTGTTTAGGTTTAGTACCACTCTATAAAAATCTTGAGGATTAGATTAAGGTTCAACTCTCCCACAACCAAGGGTTACAGAGAGGACTAAGAAGTCATTGAAGGTTTTACTTCGTCATTAGTTCCGCCCTAGTGATAGAGAAGCGAGCAACTATTCAGTTTTCTTGATTCGATTCATGTTGTGAGTATTTATTCACTTGAAGTGAATCCTAAGTGTATAAGGTGGAATTTTACTCTCCTTGTGGACATGAAAAATGATTGATAATGAAGTTTAAAATTGATGTGAAATGAATAAACAAGAGAAATATGATGGAATGAGGATTGAGAATGACTATTGTGAATGAATGTTATTGAACACATTGACTTTACACATGCATCATTTATATTTAATTCAGTTGGATTAGAGTGGCTCATCTTCCCAATTGATATATATATATATATATATATGTATATATATATATATAAATTTCGAACATAAGAAGTAAGGTGTCCCATGAGATATCAAATTGAAGGCCTTTGAGTCATCTTTCGAACACCGCTAAGTTTACTAAATTCCGAGTTCGGATAAATGAGGTATGCCCATTTGAGTGCAGCTTCTCTATTTAAGGCACTTCATGTGTTTTAAGGAGATGTTATTTGGTCTTTTCCTTATCCCCATAAGGCCCAAACGTTGTTTTCCACCCAAATTGGGGTCTAAACTGATTGAGTTATGTTTCCATTCATTCCTAAACATTTATGGTCGTAACACCCCAGATTCGAAAGAGGGCAACATAGAAAATTTAGGAACTTTTAGGTACCAGCCACAAAGGCCAACAACGGCCCATGGGTAGGACCACAGACCATAGGTATGGGTCCATAGACTGGGCACCCTGTAGGCTCAAAATTTGGTCAATGGACCAGGAACCATGACCTGACCAACGGACCATTGGTCATAACACAATCTGTGATCCAGGACCTCAAATTCATGGTTTCTGACCCCAAACGATGAACCAATCGATCAGGGTCATTGGTCATGGGTCTGCAGTTATAAGTTAGGGGTAGTTAGGTCTTTTCCTAATTATTTTATCTCTATACTACGTCATTTTGCCTATGTCTAAGACCCCTAAATAAGTGATTCCAACCCCTAAATTAGTTCATTCAATTCATTCTCCTAAAAATCTAATAGAAGACCAAAGTTCTTGCTCTCCAAATATTTCTCTCTCTAGAAGTTGAAGAAGAAGGGTTGAAGCTAGGGTTCAAGGTCAAGTCTCCATTCTCCAATTGCTTGTGGGCTTTGATAACAAGGTATGATAGCTTTATTCATCCATGGAATCCTTGCATCCATGGAGCCCTTAAGATTTCCCAATTGAAAAGTAGAAATTTCCCAATTTAACTTACGGTTTTCTCCTAACTTGTAGTTATTGATGAATGTTGATCAAATTGATTGGGTTATGATTGGTTATGCATGAATTGAGTGGATTACATGTTTTTAGGATGAATTTACATGTACCCATACTTAACCCATGTTTTTAAAGTCAAATTGATGTAAATGGGTTTGGATCCATGAAAGAGGAAATTATGGATTTAGATTTATTCTTATAGGATAAATAAAGTACATTATGAATTGCTTTAACAATGAAGCATATATGATGATTATGAGATGTATTGATGTCATGACCCGGGGTTACCCCCTAGGAGTAACATGGCGTAATTCACCCTGAAGGGGCCGCATACAAGCCCTTAGCATAATTGTCACATAAAGACATAAAATAATGTGGAAAAATTAAAACTTTTACAATAGAAGTCAACTTCTTTTCATAAAGGAAAATAAGAATCTAGAGTTGTCTCAATCACCATCTACAACATAAGAGTACAAATAAGGTCAAAACCCTTTACATCAATTAAGTCTTCCAAAAATAGGAAATACAATATAGTCTAGAATATAGAAGGTAAACTAGAAACTAGAATCAATAGCATCTTGTCCTCGAACTTGAGGACTCACCAAGTCTAGGGAATAGTCGACCCAAGATTCACTTGAAGAAGTAGTAG
Organism: Solanum acaule; assembly: GCA_036250505.1. Taxonomy (NCBI): domain Eukaryota; kingdom Viridiplantae; phylum Streptophyta; class Magnoliopsida; order Solanales; family Solanaceae; genus Solanum; species Solanum acaule. The sequence continues at coordinate 84,354 of JAJOOR010001606.1, read as the reverse complement.
TAATCTCAACGACTGGAACCTACACTCATAGTAAAGTATAAAATATGGGTTAGCACAATTAATTGTACTAAGTATGAAAGCCAGGCACAAAACCTTAAAATATGCATAAAAGGGACACTTAAGTTGAAATCATGCCTTTAACAAGTTTAAAACCATTATGCACATATATGAAGGAACATAAGTCAAACCAACATATAAGCAACCCAAAGCCATACTAGTGCAATGCAAAGGTACGACCCATAACCCTATCGAATGCTAAGTATCACATTTAGGCCACCAACAACATACATATCATACTTTACCATAATCATAACCAACATACATAAGAGAGAAGTCATTCATACTTATATATTGTAACAGGTGAATTCATCCTTATCATTCATACTTGCCTTTTCACACATAGTTCATAAACCATCATAACATCATAACATAAGAGAACCTCACCATAACCCCTCTTAGGGTCTACTTGTGCAAGGAATAAGAAAAAGGGTTAGGAAAAGAACTTCATAGAGTTAAAACACTAAGGCACGACTAATGAGTAATCAAAGAAATGAAAAGTTCCTAAGCATCTTATAGCCTCTCATTCATAAGTGTGACGTGCTTCACACTCATGAACAAGACTCAACTAGACGTGGTTCATGAGACATAAACCTAAATATTATCCCAAAACCTTATGCTCTAATACCAAGGTTATCATGACCTGGGGTTACCCCCTAGGAGTAACATGGCGTAATTGACCCCGAAGGGGTTGCATACAAGCCCTTAGCATAATCGTCACATAAAGACATAGAATAATGCAGAAAAATTAAAACTTTTACAATAGAAGTCAACTTCTTTTCATAAAGGAAAATAAGAATTTAGACTTGTCTCAATCACCATCTACCACATAAGAGTAAAAATAGGGTCAAAACCTTTTACATCAATTAAGTCTTCCAAAAATAGGAAATACAATATAGTCTAGAATATAGAAGGTAAACTAGAAACTAGAATGAATAGCATCATATCCTCGAACTTGAGGACTCACCAAGCCTAGGGAATAGTCGACCCAAGCTTCACTTGAAGAAGTAGTAGTAGTCTTAACGACCGGAACCTACACTCATAGTAAAGTAGAAAATATGGGTTAGCACAATTAATTGTACTAAGTATGGAACCCATGCACAAAACCATAAAATATGCATATAAGGGACATTTAGTTGAAATCATGCCTTTAACAAGTTTTAAAACCATTATGCATATATATGAAGAAACATAAGTCAAACCAACATATAAGCAACCCAAAGCCATACTAGTGCAATGCAAAGGTACGATCCCATAACCCTACTGAATGCTACGTATCCCATTTAGGCCACCAACAACATACATATCATACTTTACCATAATCATAACTAACATACATAAGAGAGAAGTCATTCATACTTATATCTTGTAACAAGTGAAGTCATCCTTATCATTCATACTTGCCTTTTCACACATAGTTCATAAGGCATCATAACATCATAACATAAGAGAACCTCACCATAACACCTTTTAGAGTCTACTTGTTCAAGGCATAAGTGAAGGCCCATACCCCCACTCATACTAAGTAGTACCCCTTAAGAAGTCATAGTTAAAGTCCATGTCCTTACCATGATTCATATTCATATCATATAGGGAAGAATTGCACTAACCAACATAGACCATGTGAGCTACATGGAATCCAGTGTTCTACCCCCACACCGAAAAGAGGTGTCCTACTTGCTTAAGGTAGAACATACATTTTAGCTTCTAGGTCGATCCACTAGCTAAGACCTATGCGGGCACATAGTTATGGGATAGGGAGATTGCTACTAGAAACCTTGACTACTACCGTGGAGGTTTTCATCTCATGAGACACCGTATTGGGAACCCAACTACTAGCGTGAAGGAACTAATCTCATACTCCTATCCACTCGGTGCTACACATAATTTCCTTTAAAAAAAAGTCATGTTTAGTCTTTACTTAAGTTCACATTCATAAAAGAATACACTAGGCACTCATGTCATCATATCAATATAATAGCTCATAGGTTGCTTAAGTATGAATGCTCCTTTCACCTTAGAACATTAGCATATGAGTAAACCTTTCACGTTGTAGTTGTATTGTGATCATAAGAATGTCCTTTCAATCAACACAACAAGCTTATCATAAACTTACATACATACTTCATGCATAATCAAGTGTATAGGGTATAGGGAAGAAGGATCTTGCATCAACACCACAACTACGTATAGATATAGGATCATTACTAGCTAAGTAAATCACAATCTCATACATCATTCTTCTAAAAAGGCATAACCTTCATATATTTGCCCTTCAAGGGTATTGAAATCACAATCAACCCAACCATATACAATTACTACATAATATAGGAGGAATTCATGATTCAATAGTTTATTCAACATAAACTTATTCAATTGACATATTCATAATCTCAACCAACCTATAACATCAATTCATAATTTATCAAGATGGGGGAAACATGGGTCTATGGGGAATTTCGATTGTAAACATCAAAACTCCATCAATCTATACACAACTCACCATAAAAAACCACAATTAACCATAATCAATCAATAAAAGTCATTTTGGAAAAAGACCTATGTTGGAGATTGAAAACCCCAGAATGAGGTATTTGATATCTTGAAAACAAAATTTGAAAGGGCTCCTTGGGTGATAGCTACCCAAGGATGAAAAGTAACCATACCTTATCTAAGAATCTCCAAGAACTTTGGTGAAGAACCTTGACAATCTAGCAACCCTAGCTCCAATGGCTTCTTCTTCTTCTTGAGTCTCGAGAGAGAATTCTTTGAAGAAAAATGATGTACTTGGGTTTTCTTTTGATTTCATATATGTGACTTAATTTGGGGAAAAATTGACTTAAAAAGGTTTATATACTTGTTAGGAAGAGAGTTTGAAAGTTTGGTTCAAGTTTTGGAGGGATTACTTAAAGACCCTAACTTAAACTTTAAAATTTGTTCATGGCCCGCTTGAGCTCACCTTTTGGCCCTCCTTGACTCGCCAAGGGCACTAGGCGACTCACCAAGTGCACCTTTGGCTCGCCCAATTTTCCAGTGAGCTCACTAAATGGGAAGATCTTTAGGCGATCTATAGGACCAATGGGCGATTCGCCAACCTGCTTGGTGAGCTACGACTTATCTCGCCCTTTGCTCTAGAATCTAGGCCAATAGGACATCCCACTAGGCGAACATAAGGGCACAAGGGCAACTCGCCCAACCTTTTGGGTGATCAAGTAGACCTATCGCCAAAAGGTCCAACAAAGAACAAGGCTTCTTCCACTCTATCTTGCTAGCTTAGGCCCTTGCTTGCGTCCTAGGCTTCTTCCTTGCTCAAGTTAGTTCTAAAACAGCCTAGACATCACTTAAGGTTACACTAACCCACATGATGAGACTCTAGCTTAGCCTACTGATTTTCTGGGTTGTTACAATATCTCCCCCTTAGGAACATTCGTCCTCAAATGACACTTTGAACACCTTGAGAGAACAACGACTCAAAACTATCAGCCCATCATGCACGGCACATCAATCAAATGCACAATTTCTAGGAGGAAACATCAACTCCACATCAATAAGCTCAATGCAACACAAAGAAATAGAAGCTACATCTACAATCTAATTATGCCCCAAATTTACCATTTCATATAAACATGGGAGGAACTACCTTCTCCAACTCAAGCAAGCTCAACACAACAATATTAAGCCAACATGCCATTTTGTCACAACCTAACTAAACATGCCCATCAATCATCTCATGAAGTCACATATGCCAACATCATACATAAATGAAATTCAACATGAGAAACATATAATTCATGAAAGCTCAATTTATACCAAACATGAATTTCATCAAGAACATGCCAAATATAAGGAAATCAAGGAGAACTCATACAATACTCATGACTACCAAAATACTAAAATTCAAGAGAAATTACTTACCTCAAGTTTGAATAGGAGTAGAAGGAAAGACATGAGGATTACAGGACATCATATCGGCCTCGGTCTCCCATGTAGTTGATATACCATGAGTTTATGGTATTTTTAATACATTTCACTTAAGATTTGTGTGTGTCTAGGGCCATTTTGTATTGGTTTTTATGTATTTTTATCATGTTTGCAGGAAATATGTTCAGACGTGGAAACTGAGAGACACAACTGAAGGATGTGCATAAAAGGGCCTCTACGGAGGTGATCCATGGACCGTAGTGCCATTCACGCTCCGTAGATAGGTGTCGTAGATGGGAAGGCAAGGTATTAAAGTAGATCAGGGAACTCTTGACCAAGTGTGGAACCACGGTTGCAATGGACGGACCATAGATTGATCTACGGACCATACTGTTGTTCCGTCAAATGATTCAGAGAAGGGGTTCTAGTACCTGATTTTGAAGATTCTAAGTGTTGAGCTACGGAGGATCTACAGACCGTGAATCAAACCATGTTTCGTACTGTTGTTCCGTCGTTTGCATCAAAGATGGTGATGTTTTGGAAGCTACAAATTTGCCTAAGTCCTGAGTCACGGAAGGGACCTACGGACCGTAGGTGAATCCACGGTCCGTAGGTCAATGTCATAGATCAAAGACTCATCCTGAAACATTATTTCCTTCTTTCGTTTCCTTTTTAGTTAGGACTTATTTTTCTATATATACAGGGCATGTAAACCTCAATTTTGGGGTTAGACTTTATTACTTTAGTTCTAGTTTTTGGCTTGGGAGATTGATTTTTGCAACTTGAGAAATTGTTGATTTCATAAGTTTGTTTTGAAGATTTTAACTTTGCAATTCAAGTTGAGATTCTGGGTTTATTCTTCTCATTACGTAATTTCATGATTTTTTCATCTAAAAGTATGAATTGTTTTCTTGCTACTATGGCTAACTAAATCCACAACTAGGGTTGTGGGAACCATGAGGGATTAACAAAGTATGAATAGTAACTAAGTAATTCTTGAATAGTGTTATTGCATGCATTGATAATTCTTTCATTTAGAAGTCTTTTTAGCGGTTCCAAACATTAAAACTCGCGTTGTTGCTACTTGCCGGACCAAGGAGGTAGTTAATAAGAAAAGAATTATCAACATAGATTTAGTGTGATACTATCTAATAGTCTAATGTCGATTGGTGCGAGGGTGAAAACTAACCCATACATCGATGTGATGTCTAATATGAGGTAAAGGTAGGGGTTAGTAAATTATACACACGTAGCCGGACCAAGGTGTTGGGTGAAATTCTCTAGTTGCTGGACCAAGGGATTAGATATATGTAACTTATCACTTTGCATGTAATACACTAGGAAAGGATTGCTATTACTAGGATTACCGCGTTATGAGCTTATGGGGAACACGTACACCCTAGTTACTTTCTCATCTTGATAACAACTAAAGTTTGAATCTTGCTCATTGAATACTTACATAATTTCCTGAATTTGTTTCACAAATCCCCCCCTTTAATTACTTGTTTTTGGAAATACATTGACTAAACGAATATAATCGTCAGTTAAGTTTAAGTCTAAACAATATTCCTCGTGGGATCGACCCTAACCTCCAAGTTGGGTTCTTTACTTGATAACAATCGCTTATACTTCTTTAAGGAGGTGTAATTTGAGCGTATCAAATTTTGGCGCCCCTGCCGGGGAATAAGGCTTTTAGATTAAATTTAACTACATTATTGAACTTTAGTCAAATATTTCCCAATTTTACTTTTTCTTTTGTTTTTGTTTCTCTTAGGTTCCTACTCTTGGGTATGCCAAGTACACGGATCCAAGGTGAGCAACTTACTCCTTACAATCCAGAACATAACTGAACTTTGCAGAGAATGAATAATCAAGGAATTCCAGTTAATCCGATCAGAGTAGAGTTAGGTGATGGTGTTGGGTTGCAGCCTCTGAGGGTTGGTGATGAGAATAATCAGGTTCAAGTTGAGAATTTACTGAGAGATGCAGTGAGGGTACAGGATCCACCAGGACCAAGATTGCATGATAACTATAGGGTCAACTTTAATACTGGTGATTCTGACGAACCTCTTGTCCTACCTCCTCTACCGCTGGCGCATACATTTGTGGTGAGTAGCAGTTTGATGCAGATTCTTACAACGAGGGGCTTGTTTGCGGGTATGGCATCGGACAATCCACATGCTCACATAGCCAAGCTAGGGATGAAAAAATTGTGTGGGTCGACCAGACCTGGACATGGATGTCTATGGATTGCGGGTATTCCCTCTATTATTGACCGACGATATTGTTGTGTGGTTTAATAAGCTTCCTTATAATTCATTCTACATATGGAACCAATTGAAAGATGCATTCCTAGCAAGATTCTTTCCAGTGTCCAAGAAGCTGAACCACAAATATACACTCAACAATTTTGTTGCACTACCTGGAGAGTTTGTGAGTAGTTCTAGGGACATGTTCACTGCTTTCATAAGGGGTGTTCTGAATCACCGTATTGATGATGAGTCACTAAAGGAGTATTTCTACCGTAGTCAGGATGACAACAGTAAGGCAGTGCTTGATACTATAGCTGGAGGTTCATATGGCGAGTGCACTTTTGAGCAGATTGCGAAAAAACTAGAGAAGATCTCTCAAAACAATAAAGCTTGGAGCACTATAAGGTCTGATACTGGGAGGAACACGTTTATCGTTCAAGCTACAAACAACCAGTCTACAGATAAGATTCGTGAGGAGATGGCTCAGATGAAGACCGAACTAGGGTTGGTGTTAAAGCATCTGAGCAGAGGTGCGGAGAAGGTAAATGCTACGAATTATTTGACTAGGAATCTACCACTGGTTGAGGAGTGTCACTATGAAGAGGATACTTATGCAGTGAATGATCAGTTAGGGGGTTTCAGAGCCAATGTCCAAGGTTCCAGTATGGATAATTGGCGCCAAGTTCAAGGAAACCAAGGTCAGAACTATGGAAACTACAACTGAGAGGGTCAATATGTCCAGGATGGGAACTACAATCGTGACAACAGCTACAACCGGAACAACTATGGCAACAGAAACGATCAGGTTAGGCCTTATGTCCCTCCTCAAAATTGGGAATCTGACAATAGGGAAGCTGGAGGTAGTGTGTCACGTATTGAGGATATGATGCAGAAAATAATGCAGAGGTTTGATGCGACTGATGAGAATGTGAAGGAGATGCGAAATGACTTGTTTGGTATTGGTCAAAAAGTTGATGCCCATGCAGTGTCGATCAAGCATCGTGAGCTACAGATGACGCAGCTGTCTACTACAGTAAACCCACGTCAACCTGGCACACTTCCGAGCAATACCATTCAAAATCCAAAGAATGATGGGCATTGTATGATAGTCACTACTCGAAGGGGTAAGCAAACCATTAATCCACCGATGTCGTCTGGGATTGAAGTTGAGGTTAGTAAAGATGATGATGTGATCGAGGTTAATGAAGAGCCTGAGAATGCAACAGAGAAGGAAGCAGAAATAACTCAGAAAGTTGTCCCCATGCCTAGACCTCCACCTCCTTTCCCACAGAGGTTAGTGAAGAAGACTGAAGAAGGCAAATGCCGCAGGTTTATTAGTATGTTGAAGTAGCTTTCCATCAATGTGTCGTTGATAAAAGCTTTGGAGCAAATGTCTGGGTATGTAAAGTTTATGAAGGACATGGTAACTAAAAAAATGAGCCGTGAGTTTTGAAGATGATGATAAGTTGCAACATTGTAGTGCTATTGCTACAAGGTCTCTTGTGTAGAAGAATGAGGATCCTGGTGCTTTCACTATTCCCTGTACCATTGGGTTACTACATTTTGCAAAGGCGTGCAATTTGGGTGCCAGCATCATTCTGATGCCATTCTCTATTTACAAGAAGTTAGGTTTAGAGGATCCAAAACCGACTGCGATGCGACTACTTATGGCCGACAGAACTATGAAGAATCCCATTGGTGTGCTCCAATATGTACTAGTGAAAGTGGAGTCTTTTATCTTTCTGGCGGATTTTGTGATACTCAATTGTGATATTGACTTTGAGGTCCCTATTATCCTCCATTCCTAGCCACTGGGTGCGCTTTGGTTGATATGGAGAAAGGGCAAATAAAGTTCTGATTGAACAATGAAGAGGCAACTTTCAATATCTCTATGTCCATAAAGCAGAGTAGTGAGCTCAAATTGGTATCTGTGGTGACACATATTGTAGAGAGTGGGTTCTAAGGTGTCTATTGAAGAAAGGTTGGGTGTTGATGCACTAGCAGTGGTAATGATGAACTTTGATGGTGATGGTATTGAAGACTATGATGAATTGGTCACTGCACTTGATAGGTTTGAATTCCGGTCAAAACTAAAGAGATGGGAGTTAGACATAAAGAATCACAACTCTCCACCGGCTAGACCGTCTATTGAGGAGGTGCCAAATTTGGAGCTTAAGGCTCTACCAACACATTTGAGGTATGTATTCTTGGGGAGATATGGTACTTTACCGGTCATCATTGTGGTAGATTTGAATGTGGCACAAGTTGAGGCATTGGTTTCCGTGTTGACGAGGTTCAAGCGGTCTGTTGGGTGGACTATTACAGACATTATTGGGATTCATCCTGGTATTTGTTCTCATAAAATTCAAATCATGCCAAATCACAAGCCTAGTATTAAGCACTAGAGAAGACAAAATCCTCCTATGCAAAAGGTCGTTAAGAAGGAAATGATCAAGTGGTTGGATGTTAGAGTTTTTTATCCCATTACAGATAGTAGTTGGCTGTGTCCCATTGAGTGTGCCCAAGAAAGGTGGGATTGTTGTGGTACTTAATGAGAGAAACGAGCTTGTTTCGATGCGGCCCGTGACTGGATGGAGAGTCTGCATGGACTATCGAAAACTAAATGCTTGGACAGAAAAGGACCACTTTCCTATGTCGTTCATGGATTAGATGTTGGACCGACTTGCGAGTAAGGTTTGGTATTATTTTCTTGATGGTTATTCAGGTTGCAATCAGATTTCTTTAACTCTGGAAGACCAAGAGAAGACCACCTTCACTTGCCCTTATGGGACTTTCGTCTTCAAACGAATGTCATTTGGGTTGTGTAATGCTCCCGCCACCTTCCAGTGTTGTATGATGTCTATATTCTTTGATGTGGTGGAGGACACTATTGAGGTGTTCATGGATGATTTCTCTGTGGTAGGTGACTCTCTTGATCGTTGCTTGAATCATTTGGCCGAGGGACTTAGAAGGTGTGAAGATTGCAATCTTGTGCTAAATTGGGAAAAATGCCATTTTATGGTGAAAGAAGGAATAGTTCTAGGTCATCGTATTTCTGAGAAGGGTATTAAGGTAGATAAAGTGAAAATTGAGGTAATAGAAAAGCTTCCACCACCTATCTTTGTTAAAGGTGTTAGAAGTTTTCTTGGGCATACAGGTTTCTATAGGAGGTTCATTAAGGATTTCTCTAAAATTGCACATCCATTGATCAAATTGCTCGAAAAGGAGTGTAGGTTTGATTTTGATGATGCTTTTCTGAGAGCATTTGGAGAGTTGAAGGAGAAGTTAGTTACTGCACCTATCATTATTTCACCAGATTGGGAAGAACCGTTTGAGGTAATGTGTGATGCGAGTGGAGTGGCGTTTGGTGTGGTATTGGGAAAGAGGCGAGAGAAGATTATTTATCCTATTTACTATGCTAGCAAAGCTCTAAATGTGGCTCAAAAGAACTATACAGTGACTGAATATGAGCTTCTTGCAGTGGTTTTCACATTTGAGAAATTTTGATCCTACTTGCTTGGCACTAAGGTCATTGTGCATACTGACCATTCTGCATTGAGGTATTTGATGGCAAAGAAGGATGCAAAACCGAGGTTGATTACATGGGTATTGTTGCTGGAAGAATTCAACTTTGTGGTGAGAGATAGAAAGGGGACAGAAAATCAAGTTGCCGATCACTTGTCCAGATTGGAGGAAGAAGCGATGCTCAAGCTTGGTGATAGAGCTGAAATTAATGATGCTTTTCCAGATGAACAGGTATTGGTTGCTTCTCATGATCTGATTCCTTGGTTCACAGACTTTGCTAACTACTTGGCAAGTGATCTGGTGCCATCGAATTTGTCTTTTCACCAAAGGAAAAAGTTTATGCATGATGTGAAGAAATTCTTTTGGGGTGAGCCTTACTTGTATTGCAGTTGTGCTAATGGGATTATTCGTCGTTGTGTGCCCGAGGTTGAGATGTTGAGTATACTAAAGGCGTGCCATTCATCGCCTATTGGTGGGTATCATAGTTGTATTCGGACTGTGCATAAAATTTTGCAGTGTGGGTATTACTGGCCTACCATCCACCAAGATGCTCATGATTTTGCCAAATCTTGTAACCGTTGCCAAAGAGAAAGAGGAATTTCAAAGACGCAAGAGCTTCCTATGAATCCTATATTGGTGATAGAGTTGTTTGATGTGTGGGGCATTAATTTTATGGGTCCATTTGTGAGTTCACATGGGATGAAGTATATTCTTGTTACGGTTGATTATGTATCAAAATGGGTGGAAGCAGTTGCGCTCTCCAACAATGAAGGTAAAAGTGTCACCGCGTTCTTGAAAAAAAATATCTTCTCCAGATTTGGTACACCTAGGGTGATTATCAGCGATGGAGGTTCCCATTTTTGTAATAAGTGGTTCAAGGCGTTACGTGAGAAATATGGCGTCCGCCATAATGTAGCCACTCCTTATCATCCGCAGTCTAGTGGGCATGTTGAAGTGTCCAACAGAGATATCAAACAGATTTTGGCAAAGACTATGAATGCTAATAGAACGGATTGGTCAAGGAAGCTTGCTAATGCTCTATGGGCCTATCGCACTGCATTCAAGACTCATATAGGTATGTCCCTGTACCAACTTGTATATGGGAAGTTTTGCCATTTGCCAGTAGAGTTAGAGCATAAGGCTATGTGGGCGCTAAATAAGCTAAATTTGGATTGGGGACCCACATCAAATCAGAGAATGAGTGGCCTGAATGAGCTTGATGAGTTTCTCCTAAAAGCTTATGAAAGTTCAGCCTTGTACAAAGAGACGATGAAGAAGTATCATAATCAAAGGATTGAAAAGCGAGAATTTGTTGTGGGTGATCTTGTTCTTCTATTCAACTCTAGGTTGCGTTTATTTCCAGGCAAGCTCAAATCCAGGTGTACTGAGCCATTCTTAGTCACGCAAGTGCTCCCACATGGAGCAGTGGAGCTTGAAAACAGTGAGGGAACAAGGTTCAAGGTAAACGGGCAAGGGATCAAGATCTATCAGGGAAACGAGGAAAGTGTGCAAGAAGTTGTTGAGGCCTATGTTCTTGATGAAGTCTGAGTAATCAAGAGGCCTACATCGTGCCAGATCAAGCCTTGCTTGGGAGGCAACCCAAGATGTAAAATCTAGCCAACAATAGGTTTCTTTTTCGTTTAGTAGTTTTCTGTGTTTATTTGCTTCTCTGTACTCATTTAGATAGAGGCTTTATTTTTGTTTTACTATTAGCTAGATATAGCATAGGGTCCGTGTGTAAAAAGTGTCTAGAAAATGTAAAAAGAAAGGCCTAATGGTTGCTACATGTGCAGGAGCGCAATGAAAAATCTGCAGAACAGGGTCTGGTGCAGAGGTCTACGGACCCCATCGATGGTCTGTGGTTCATTCCACCGATCGTAAATGGTGTCCATAGATCCCAGGTAAGGTTCCCAAACTTTCCAAGTCTAAGTGTGATCTACTGTCATCATCTACGGACTGTAGATTGACCCACGGACCGTAGAGAGGGTCTCGTGAGTCCAAACCCTATTTCTGCCTGACCCAACTTGGACCCGGACCCCTCCAAAATAAAATGCCCCCATTTTCAATTCATTCCCACTTCCCTCCATTCACTCCCAAACCATTTCTAAGCCTTCCCACTATTCCAATTACTCCATATTACCATAAATTCCCCATTAATCACCCTACATCTCTCCACCATAATTCCAATCATTTTTTTATTCCACTCACCCCCAAATTCACCAAGAGGTTTGGTGTCCGGGTTCGGTACAAAAAAGCGTGTTGTGGTATTGAAAGCGTAGAGTCATCACACAATCACCCCAGTCCCATTGCTTGTAAGGTAATATACTTTCCTTTCACTTTGAATTTCGATTCACTGATTGATTATAGAAAGTCCAAAATTGGGTCTTGACCTTGGGTAGTTGATTGTATGTAAATGCATGCTAAACTAGAACTACAAACACCCTTGGGATGATAGATAGTGATTGTGTGTCTTTATAATGTATAAAGCCAGTGTAATGAGAGTATAAATGCAAGTTTCGACTTAGAGATGCTAGTTTTGTATGCAATTCCTCTGAATTTAGTAATCGGAACCCTTAAAATGACGAACTAACATAATTTATGTTGAAATTCATGATTAAACTAGGTGATATTGTTGAAATTGGTAAAATTGATATCAACATGAAGGATGCCTGAAACCTGGCACATATCTGATTCACGAGACCCCGTCTACAGACCGTAGATCCATCTACGCACCGTAGATCAGGTCTGTGAGTCTACACACCACAAAATATGCTAAGTGTGGAACCACGGATGTGGACTACGGTCCGTAGATCAGTCTACGGACCATTCTGCACATCTGTGGTTCCCATCAGAGTCCAACTTTTTGGGACCCCTGATCTACGAAGGAGATCCACGAACCATAGGTTACCCTACAGACCGTAGAGACCCACCGTATGTGGCCACTGAAGTCACTGTCTGAATTTTTTTCTATTTTTCATTTTTCTTCCTTCTTTGTTCTAAAACCTTTTCGAGTGTGTTATGAGTTTATTTTGGTACTGATTAGACATCCAAAGGTACCATGGCGCCTAAGAAGCAAGTGAGCTACTCCAAAAGGGGCAAATCAAAATCTATGGCACCTACGTTTAGGCTGATTGATGAAGAATTGGACGTGGAAAAGGATCCACCATATGTTCCACCGGCTATGAGGACATCTCCTACTACACCTCAGGCTACCCAAAATACATCCCGACAGGTGGTCACCGACGTAGTCACTGTCTCCCAGTTTGATAGGGAGAGAACACTGATCGGGTCACCAACTGGTTCTGCTTTCAGTTCTGATGCTAGTTCTACTTCCGGCTCAGAGTCTTCCACTGCTTCGGGTTCTGAGCCCGCCCATGCTTCTGGCTCCAGTTCTAGATCTGCCACAGGCACAGGTTCACGTGGCCAAGCTTCCTCGTCTGATGAGGCTACTAGTTCGGGAGAGGTGCCAGTGCCACCAACTACCGACCCTGCTCCAGTGGCTGAGGAGCCAAACCGGTGGTGCGTGGAAGGCCAATGGCAAATCTACAGGGATGCCAAGATGCTAAATGAAAAGGAGAAGATGTCTAGGATGATTACTGAAGAACACAGAGTTCTCACGGGGAGCTTACACACTATTCCCACCATCCACCAGCTTTTTCAGCTTCACAAGTGTGATTGGATGGCTCGGATCCTCAGGACTTATAGTGAGGAGATTGTGCTAGAATTCTATGCCTCTTATGTTGCCACTCTCCGCAGGTCTATCGACAAGAGGTCCAAGCCCTCAGCCCAAGACCCTCTCACTTCCACTCTGGTCCGAGGCTTTCTGGTGGACATATCACATACCACCATCAGTCGATTCCTCTACTGCTCCGGCCCTGATCACACTTGGGCACTCAACACAGCCGAATTTGACTACATATGTGATATAGTTTGGAATGGAGCCTTCCAACATAATGTCGAACAGAGGGAGGCTGTCTTACTTTGGCTGGCCAAGTACATCACTGTGGATGGAGAGCGTGCAAAGTGGTTCACCATACCACGGTTAGGTATTCGAAAGGCCAACTTGAATCTAGTGGTGAAATTCTTTTGGTTACTGGTATGGAACAGGGTCTCACCCACTAAGGCTAACAATGAGCTTACATTGGATAGAACAGTTATGGTTGTGGCGTTAGTAATGGGGATCAAGATCGAATTTTCCCTCATGCTATTGGCAGTGATTCATGAGAGGGCTTTCAAGACCTCTACTACTTACCCTTTTCCCTGCCTCATCTTTCAGCTATGCAGGGACGCTGGAGTGCCGATCTGGCATTGTGACAAGTTGATTAGAACAACGGGGACACTGGATATAGGCCTCATCCGGGATGATGTAAATGTAGCGGCACCATGCAAAGCGCCGCAGGTTGATGTCCCTCCTATGGGTATAGATTTAGTAGATTTAATGAAGCAGATGCAGGGTGATTTATCCTGCCCCTCCAGCCCACATTGATGATGCATCGGCCTCCTCATATCAAACCACTGGTCGGGCCCCTAGCTCATCTAGAGCCACCCTACCTTTCGGAGTTGCTGTTGTGCACTTGGCTCAAATTCAAAAATTGGAGGCGCAAATGGCCACACTACTTCATCAAGTGAATCCATGGATAGACAATTCTATTGCGGAGTCCGAGGCTAGGATGGAGCGGATGATGGACCAAAAGGTCCAAGCCATTCATAAGAGCCTGAATGCCTTCGAGTTGCGAGTCCTCGAGTGACCAACCCCTGCTACAAATCTATCTTTTTTCCGGACCGAGCTCGACCATATCCGGGCCAACCTTTTTGCCATCATGGTCACACCCATAGATGAGCTAGAGTCTGCACATGATAGCCGTAGATTGACCTACTGGGCATGGTTTGCAACCGTGAACCACCAAAAGTGGACTATTTTAGGGACTATTTTGGGATCCTCCTCAAGGACCCCTTGGGTTGTCCTTGGGAGTCGTACCCGGACCGTTAACCCCTAAACATGTCATTCTAAGTAGGTGAGTCATTTATCTTGAGTTTAACCCTCATGCAACACTCTAAAACTCCACTACAAGACTCTACAACACACTAGTTCCACTCACTAGTTTAGCCTAGAATTCACTAGATTAACTAACTAATTTATGGGGTGTTACAGAATCGGGGATTTTGACTCATTTAGGGCTTAATATGTAGTGTTTTAGTGTCCTCAATGCGTATTTTATTCTCTAAACTGACGTTTAAATGCTAATTTGCAGCAATCAAGGACAAAATAACAAGGCAAGGACATTATCTAGCAAAAAGGAGAGAAAAAACTGTTGAAAAGAAAGACTGATGATTTCCAAAGCTACTTGATGACTCGCCGAGTGGCTCTTCAGCTCACCAAAAGTTCGAGTAGGCCAACCCTTGGACAAACACAACTCGGTGAATAAAAGGGTAAATCGGCAAACCTCTGACTGGACCGACGAAGGAAGTTTTGATGGCCTAAAGTCACAGAATGGAAGAGTGAAAAATCCAAGTCAAGAAGGAGATGGAAAAGAGAATTTGGTGCATCGCCGAGATGGTCACCGATGCTCGACTTATTTCGCCGATTTTTCCTGAAACTAAAATCTAAAAGAGTATAAATGCAATTTTCAAAAGAGAGTTCGGGTGTTCTGGAGTTTTGGGCGATAGGTTTTAGTTTTTGAGAGTTCTTACATTGGGTTTTTGATCCCTAACATTGTTCTTTAAGTATCTCAGTAGATTTTTAGGGTTTTATTGTTTTTAAAACTGATTTCAAGCATTTAGAAGACTTGTAGATTGTTACCCAAGCTAATGAAAAACTTATTTGGTAATTATTTCTTGCTGTTTTCTATGTGTAGCTAAAAATCCCTTTGTTGGGGGTGTGATTATATGATTTATATGTTTATTTGAAGTGGGTTCAATTAGTAGTTGAGCTTTAATTAATGAATTGTAGTTGAAAATGCAATTCTAGCATTGTATTCTACGTTTGCTTGAGAAAAAGGTTTAAAGTTAAAACTATTAATTGATGAGCGTAGTGATTGGGTTATTGTAGAATTAGCTTGAGAAAGTGGGTCTAAACTCAATTCTCTTATTCAAGCTTGAAAGAGTAGATTAATTGATGTATTGGGTTGTTTATCTTGGTTATGCTAGTCGAGGTTTGGAAGAACTCGCTTGCTTCATGATAGTTGATTGAGAAATGTCTATTACACCTAAAGCCTAGCCTACCCACTAATATTCAATTTTATTTTAGTAAATAATAATCACCCATATCGCGAAATTAGTGTTCAATTGATAACATCCCCACGGATCGCTCTCTACTCAATTACCCTGTGTGTTCGTAGTTGTTAATTTCTCACTCTAATCCCCCTAATTGACATTAATTTTCAAACCTCTGCCATTTATTTTTATTTTTTCAAAAATTTCTACTCCTACAATCGATTAGAACACTCCTTTCACTTTGTAATTGAATTATTTACCGTATCAGTCCTTGTGGGATCGACCCCAACTATTCGTTGGGTTTATACATGATTGTGACCACCTATACTTAGAATCAGATGAAGAGTAGTTGAGCGTTATAAAAAATGATGCCGCTGCTAGAGAGTGGTGTTTAGAATTCTTTTAATAAAGTTTATTTCTGAACTGATTGTGTTGTAGTTGAATCAACTTACTTTGTTTTTGTGTTTTGTTGGCTGCTCTTGAACAGGTGACGAGATGAGTCTTAACAGGATCAATGCTAGCCAACTTGGGCATAATGATGACATTGATAACTTGCACGATGTCAATGAAGATCAGTTGGGAAGTACGGGTGCTAGTCGATTACCTCCAATTATGGGAAATGCGGGGTTTCATGTGACTAGTACTATGTTGCAGTTGTTGCGAATGAAGGGTCTATTTGGAGCTTTAGCTACTGAGGATCCCCATGACCACATCCGGAACTTTGTGGATGTGTGTGTGCCATTTTCCTTCAAGAACATTACTTAAGAGTCAGTCCAACTTCGTTTGTTTCCCTTTTACCTAATAGGGGAATCTACAAAGTTGTAGGATAAGTTACCAAGGGATTTAATCACTTCTTAGGAAGAGCTCATCAATGTGTTTTATGTAAGGTTTTCCCCTCCCTCGAAGATGGTGACTTGGAGAGATAATTAGAACTTTAAGAGAGTGGACGGTGAACCAATTCATGATACTTGGTTAAGGTTTCAGAAGTTGCTGCTCCAATGTCCAACTCATGGACTCCCGAACAATGTGTTGCTACAATATTTCTACCAGAGTCTAGATTTGGTCTACAAGGGTGTGGCTGGCCAGCTCGTTTGAGGAAGAATCATGCAAAACAACCATTTGAAGTAGCATCTACTCTCCTTGATGAAATACAAAGATAAATCGTGCTTGGTACACTAGAGAGGATCAAGTGTCTCCTTTGAACTTCAGGTTGACAAAGGAATAAATAGAAAAGGACCAAGACCGGGATGTAAACATGGCCAAGATGATGACCCAAATGGACCTTTTGTCAAAACACGTCATGGGTAGTGGTTCTAAGGTTGTGCATACAATTGGAGTTAATGGAGTGAATCCTGATGATGCGCAATTTGAAGCTATATGCAATGAAAAAGTTCACTTCCTCTCAAATCAAGGAGGAGGTTTCCGCCCGAACTATCCAAGGCCGGGTCGGAACCAAGGCTGGAATAGGGATCGTGCTGACGTTTGGAGAGATCGAGATAGGGAATGGCATGACCATAGTACAAATTAGATATGTACCACCCTAAGTCCGTCAAAAACCAAAGGAGCAAAGGGCTGATCTTGAAAATTTCCGCACTGAAGATATGATTGCACACATTCTCAACAAAGTTGAAGGATCGGACAAAGTGCTAAAGGAAATGATAGATGACGTCTCATCTTTGAACCAAACTTCACATTTTGTATCGATTAAGCAGTTGCAAGCACAAATGGGTCAAATATCGACTCATTTGAATCCAAGAGCAAAATGAGGTTTACCCAGTGATACCATGGTCAACCCAAATAATGAAGTTTGAAAGCATGTTTTCGTCGTGCCACGACGTTAAATAAGACGCTTCTTAGGAGGCAACCCAAGTTTTTAGTTTTTATTATTGTTGTTTGAATAATAAATGTATGATGTGCAAGCTGAAAATTAATTTTTTTGGAAAAGAGGTAATTAGGTGAGCCCAGGCACCGGTCGGTGACACGTGAATAGGTCGGTGAGCTCGAATCGGACAGTCGTTTTGACCAACTGAATGGCTAGAGTTTCTTTAAGATTCGGCGAACAAAGTACCATTCGGCGAACAAAGTACCATTCGGCGCATCACTGAATGGGTTGGTGACATAAGTGGACATCATCAACTGGCGCGCGAACTGAAGGGTCAAAAAGGCTAAACTGTTTTAAATTAAAAGATTCCTTCATTTTTCATTTTTTGACCTTTGCACTCTTACAATCATAGTATAAATTATATTTTTTGCTAGTTTTTTTTTTTGAAGGATAAACTACTCGGTGGGGTTATGCATTTTTGCTTCCGTACTCTCTAGCCTAGCATTTCTCTATCTACTGTTGAGATTGGTGTCTCGAACTCGGCTTAGTTTTTAGCAGCTTTCTATGCATACTCATATTATGGTTGAATTAAGTACGTAATCTTGATTAATTTTTTTAATGTGGGTCATTGTCGTATTATGGTTATGTTTATACTTAGCCCATAATTGTTGATTTATGTGCTTTGAATGATTGAAATCATGGGTTTGCGTTATATTTGTGTTGGGTCTGTTGTGGGTTAAGTTTGAGTAATCCATTTTGTACTTATCAATTGATATTGCCTAATGATAGAGCTCATGACGTCATTTTTAAGGGCAAAACACATTGATTGGTCAATATTGGCCAAATCGGGGGAAGTCTAAGTACCCCGAAGTAATTAGTGGTATGGGTCTGGGCCTAATTGCATAAAATAGGTGTTTAATTTCATTATCGTGGGTTGTGGGTTGGAAATTTAAGGTCGAGGTCAAAAACTGGAATGAATGAACTTCAGCGAGCTTAGTCAAGCTCACCGAATGGCTCGGTGGCTCCCCAAGTAACTTCTAGATAGCCTTTTTATTATCTAAAGTTGATGAAATGTATCTCTAACATTCGGCAATATGCTTGAGCTCGTCGAGTTCACTCGACGACTCGCAGAATGTCTGTTAGATCGCCCTTCATGCCCCAAATTTTCAAAAACATTCTGTAACATTTGATGAGCTACCTTTAGTTCGTCGAGTGGTCTCGGTGAATCACAGAAAGGCCTTGGACATCACCAACTTATATTAGTTTCTGAGCAATTATATTCTAGAACATTCGGTTAGCCCAATTTGGTTTGCTGAACTACTCAGTGAGTTTTTCTATAGTTTTTATACTTTGAGATTTTTGAACTATTTCTAACGTATTGGTTTATTCTATGTTGTTTTGTAGGTATGGCCAGACAAAAGGTGCCCGGAAGAAATCAACCATCCTAAAAGACAGCACCGGGGATAGTAATCAACAAGGATGTTGCGCCCTTCCAAATTCCCCCAATAGGAGGGAAAGGCAAGGGTAAGGGCCTTTGGTGCCAAGTCCAGTAGAGGTTAGCTCCGACAGTATGGGTATCTACGACACCCATCTCACCAACTCAGAGTCTGAAGTCGAGGGAAACTCGGGGTCTAGATCACCAATCTCCGTATCCGAGCTAGAGAATTACTAGACCATATAGAAGAGAAGAGCAGAGCTATGCTCTAAGGCACTTCATGATTCGGGCAGTATCCTGGTGACCCCTACACCTCCTTCACCTCCGACACAAGAAATTGAGCAGGTACCTCCAGTGCCCCCGGTACAGACACCCCCACCTCGATCACTAAATAGACTGAAGGCATTCGGGCGGAGGACCATTCTGGAAGAGAAGTGACTGTCTACAGATGGTGTGGTAAACAGGTACCCAGAAGTGTGGAACATTATAAAGTTCCACAATTTTGAGATCTTTACCAGGCCCTAGGGATCCTACATTTCTTCTTGGGTTCGAGAATTTTATGCTGAGTATGGGAAGTTAGTGCCGAAGGGGATGAAGAAGGCAAGCTCGATTGCACTGGTGGATTATGTAGTGGTGCGGGGATGAAGAGTTAAAATACATTAGCACTGACATTAATGAGGTATGGGGTGCATTAAGAATGTCATCCACGTGTTGGTCGATCAAAGTCAAAAGAAGACCCTGGATGATCTAAAGAGTTGGTTAGCTCCTCTTATCTCTGATATTATACAACCATGGATCAAACCAGGAGTCCAGATAGAGAAGAAGAACTTCAATGTGGCTTCCTAGTTTTGGTTTGGGTTTATTAACAGTACCTTAAGGACTTCATAGAATGAGTTGATACACCGTCATCCGAAGGCTACTTTGTTGGGGTGTATTATTAATTGAGATAGGCTAAATCACTAATTGATTACCGAGTAGGAAATGGCCATTGATGAGTCCACAAATTGGACTTTAGGGCTATATTTTAAAAGAAATTGTGTCCTCAAATGCTTCTTTTATCTCAATATCTGATGAAAACCCTTAAGTTTCAGGTATTTGAAGTTTAAAGGAAAGCATGGACACTAATTCACAAAAAGGAACGAAAAGGCTAAAAAGAACAAGAAAACGAAGACCTGAGGATCGCCGAGTCCACTTGCCGAATAGCCAAAGGGTCTCACTTCGCCTTTTTTTCTAGTGTGCTGATCCCTAAAGGAAAGGATCAAATCGGTGAAAAAAGAGAGCAGTTGGAGCATCGCCGAGAAGTTCCGCGAAGCAGTACGATGTCGCCTAATGACCCAGAGCACGACGATACCGAAGGATGGTGCAAGACGGTGATGTACTACACCAAAGGGCGAATCGCCGAGTTGATCAGCAATTTCGACTAATGTCGCCGAGTGATCTGCCACATCATAGGTTTATGAAAACTATAAATACTCGTGGAGAGTTATATCTTAGTATCAGATTTTAGTATTATATTTTTAGTATCAGATTTAGAATATATTTTAGTAATTTTGTTTTTACTCTCAAGTTTGTAAGGGTTTGAAGACTTGAAGAAGAAAAGGGTTTCATCTTCCCCAAATTGGAAGTGGGTCTCTTGGATTCTTCTTTCTTTGCTCAAATCAAGACTTATTTCTCTATACCCATTTGATTTCAACATCATTGAAGGTATAAATTTCTATCTCTTGATGTGTGTCTAAAAACCCCCATTCATGGGGTGTGATTTAGCAAATAAGAGTTGATATTATTGTTGGGCATTGCTTGCTGCTAGGTTAGATGTATTTTAATGGTGATTTCACCTAGTGGTTGTGGTTTAATTTAATGGGTTTGTAGTTGCAAATACAAAGTCATCCATGTGTTTTCGGCTTGCCCGAGAGGGAGGTTGCGAAACCAAGACCGCTAGACTGATGGCCTAATGAGTGGGTAGACATGATGTTCAGCCCAAGAGGGTGAGCCCTAGTCCCATATCCAAATACTTAGCTCGAGAGAGTGAGTGGGGTAAGGCGTAGGCTGGTCTTCATGCGGCGAATAGGGGTCCGATAGGAACACATTTGAAACAGGGTAAGTTGCCCGAGAGGGAACTTATTTCCATTTAAAGCTTAGCTTAGTCACTATTATCTTGCAAATTTCCTATCAAAAGCATGTACCTAACTATTTATCTCAACTTGTATTGCGGTCACGCCCCAAGAACTCTTCCTCATACTTGATTCCCTTGCTATTTTTGTTATTTTTGCTTACTAGTGACAAAACCCCTATTTTTATTTGACACTTTTGTTTCTCCCTTTTTAATTTACAATATTTTTAATCGTTAATGTCTTTAGCTACGATTAGTTAGAGCTAAATTTTATTTTTCTATTAATTCTCAAAACCACTCTCTTGGGACACAGCCCCAACCCTTAGTTGGGTTACTATAGTATCGATGATCATAGACACTCGAACCTTAGGATAGTGTCGTTGGTCACGATAAGCATCAAAATGGCGCCGCTGTCGGGGAGTGGTGTCACTTGAGAGTTATTAGATTAAGTAGAATTTTTTTTCTTCCTAGTTTTAGTTTTACTAATCTAAATTGTAGTTTTGTTTTGCTAGTTTTAATGTCATAACAGGAACTAGGGATGGTAAATCATTATGGATAACACCAGATCATCACCTTCTGAAACTATTGAACCTCAGGGATAACCTCTTGACATTTAAACAGGTAGGGGATGAAACAATTCAGGAAATGTGGCTGAAGTTTCAAACGGTGCTGGAACTATGCCCATCTCACGGGATGATGGACAAGAGGCTACTGGAGTGCTTTTATAGGGGTCTAGGACCCGAGAATAGAAGTATAGCTGATCAACTCTGCGAGGGCTGTATACTACACCAGCCCTATGAATTTGTGGCAAAACTTCTTGATGGCATGGTAGAAGCCAACAAAGAAGCAAAAAGAAAGTAGGAGTGGGACGCACTAGTCACCCAGTTGGATGTTCTAGCCACCCGAGTCACAAAATTGGAAGTACAAGCCAATGGAAAAGAAAAGCACTCCTCCCTTCGAGAGTTTAAACATGGGAAGAAGCAGACAGGTGTGCAGGATGATGAAGCTCTGTCACTCATTCAACAAAAAATTGAGGCATATGAGAAGATGTTGAATGAGATGAAGGAGAACATCGAAATGCTAAATGAAGCGTCAGCCTCTCATTCCATGACTATTCAGCTGCAGGATGCTCAAATTGGCCATTTGATATTAGGTCATTACCCACCATTCGCTGAGGACTCGCCTAACTACAACATGGGAGACTCCAAAAATGAAGAATAGTTGCTTACTTGTATCGTGCCGCAACGTTAACTAAGGCACTGTTTGGGAGGCAACCCAAAACCCCTTAATATTTTATATTTATGTATTGGTAAAATAATGATGTGTTGTGGTATAGGTTGAAATGTGAAAAGTGCTCGAAAAGAGCAGGGTGACAAGCAATAGATCCAAATGGCGAGTCACCGAAGAGGTCGGCGAACTCGACCTTATCTTCCATTTGATTCCAATTATTTCCAAAGTTGAAGCCTGTAAAACTTGGTGAGCATGTGAACTTATTGGCGCATCACCTAATCAGTCGGCGATCTCGATGGTGACCGTCGTTTGAACTC
The DNA here is from genome assembly GCA_036250505.1 of Solanum acaule. NCBI lineage: Eukaryota > Viridiplantae > Streptophyta > Magnoliopsida > Solanales > Solanaceae > Solanum > Solanum acaule. Next base: position 61,472 of record JAJOOR010001606.1, on the reverse strand, counting down.
CAAGGTTTACTAGAAAGTTCTGTAAAACTCAGCGAAACACGTGATTTCTCGGTGACACGCTAACTGGTTTGGTGATTTAGACTGATATCACCGAGTACGCAGGAATTGGACGACACTTGAGTAAACCTGAAACAAGGTGGTTGTGATGCATTCGAGAAAGTGGGTTGAAAATAGGCGTGTTGGGTTGTTTAGCGATGCTGTGGAGAGCTCGCTGAATTACTCAACGACTTGCTTAACGTCCCCATCTTGCCTTAGTTTTAATGCTAAAATTTTGGAAGGTCTACACCCAAAAGACGCAGAAGAACCATGCCACCCTGACAGAATGGAGCAACCACATAGCCAGGATCACTTCTTTACCTCCCTATTTGTCCTACTTATTTTTAGTTTTTGGTACTTTTACTTGCATTTGAGGACAAATACTTTTTATTTGTGGTGGGGTGAGGCCCACACCTTTTGTGTTGACAGTTGTGTTTTGTGTATATATTTGGGTTATCTGTTTTAAAATTGTTTTTACACTGCATTCTGTGGATTTTTGAGCTTATAGTCCCTCTTTTTGATTTTAAATTGATGCAAATTTTGACCCTTTCGAAAAAAATTTGTTTTTCAAAAAATTTCGCCACCGTTTGTGTTGGAAGTGGCTGTTCGTTTGAAAAATTTAAGTCTCAGTTTCGATCAATGCTGATGACTTGAATAGTGCTCTTAATTGAACAAACATGAATGTGTGGCTACGACGAGACCAAATAAAGTTGCATAGACAATATGTGAACTCTTTGCATCTTGTTATTTATCGAATTGATTCTCTTGTGATGACCGTTTCACACTAGCGAAAGTGTGTAGTCTTGTTTGACTTAAGTGTCGATGCCTTGTGTGATAGGCTTGCTTTGAACTATGCATGAATAAACTTAGAATCCGCCCCGTTAGTCTGATTGATTTAGAATGGTGTGCTTTTGGAATGATCTTAGGCAACTTTAAAGAGTGTGAACCAAAACTAACATATACCTCTTTTGTGGCCTACCCATGAGCGTGTGAAACTATTTTGAGCACCCCTTGAGCATTACCTTTCTTTGGAAGAAACTTGATGAACCCTAGACCTTACTTGACCCACTACCTATAATCCTCTTGATTTGTGGCTTAGTGAATAGCCAACTCAGGCCAAAAGCCTAAGTTGGGGGTGTGGTGAAAAGGAAAAAGAGATGTCAAGAAGTGCAAGAAAAAGTCTCTCTAATCCATGGTATTGCAAAACAAAAACGGAAACCCTCCATCAAAAAAATAAAATAATAATAATAATAATAATAATAATTTTGGAATAAAAGTGCAAAAGGAATTGGGTTTCCAAGCAATACATGGAGAGTGAATAAAAGGATGACTTAGAAGCACTAGAAGAAAAAAATGATAAGGGAAAGGAAAACAACGTTTTGAGAACATCACATCTCATGAGGATGAAGAAGTCACTGAGCCTAAATGACTATACCATTGTAATCAGCCCCATTACAAGCCTTGAAAAAACCTTTTTGATCTTGAGTAAGCCAAATCGAAACTCAATTGGAAAATAAGGGCAAACCTACAGGTGAAAACAGGCATTGTGTTCCTCTTTTTGAGTGTGAGCATTGCATCTGATTCCTAATCTTAAATTGATTAACTCGTGTGTGAATATGGAATCATTCTTTGCGTGAGGGCATTTAGATACTTTTTTTGAGCTTGAATATGCATTAGTAGCAAGTATTGCGAGCATGAGAATCTTTGGTAATGGTGTGTCACAATTTGAATCTTTGAGTACACAATTGTATCTTCGCATAAGTAGTTTGATGTCTTGTTGTGTACGTTCATGATTGAGTCCTGTGTAGTACTGTTTTAAACACCCTCTTTGAACAGCTGAACTTGAGTTTGCTTGAGGACAAGCAAACGTTTAAGTTGGGGGTGTTGATGAGTTCACAAATTGGACTCATTTAAGGCTATATTTGAATAGAAATTTTGTCCTCAAATGCTTATTTTATCACAATATCTGATGAAAACCCTTAAGTTTCAGGTATTTGAAGTTTAAAGGAAAGCCTGGACACTACTTCGCAAAAAGGAACGAAAGGCTGAAATGAACAAGAAAACGAAGACCTGAGGATCGCCGAGTCCACTTGGCGAATCGCCAAAGGGTCTCACTTCGCCTTTTGTTCCAGTGTGCTGATCCCTGAAGGAAAGGATCAAATCGGTGAAAAAAGAGAGCAGTCGGCGCATCGCCGAGAAGTTCAGCGAAGCAGTACTATGTCGCTCAATGACCCAGAGCACGACAATGCCGAAGGATGGTGCAAGACAGTGATGAACTACACCAAAGGGTGAATCACTGAGTTGATCGGCGATTCTGACTAATGTCGCTGAGTGATCCGCTCTATCACAGACTTTTGAAAACTATAAATATTCGTGGAGAGTTATAGCTTAGAATCAGATTTTAGTATCATATTTTTAGTATCAGATTTAGAATATAATTTCAGTAATTTTTATTTTTACTATCAAGTTTGTAAGGGTTTGAAGACTTGAAGAACAAAAGGGTTTCATCTTCCCCAAATTGGAAGTGGGTCTCTTGGATTCTTCTTCCTTTGCTCAAATCAAGACTTATTTCTCTATACCCATTTGATTTCAACATCATTGAAGGTATAAATTTCTATCTCTTGATGTGTGGCTAATAACCCCCCATTCATGGGGTGTGATTTAGCAAATATGAGTTGATATTATTGTTAGGTCTTGCTTGCTGCTAGATTAGATGTATTTTAATGGTGATTTCACCTAGTGGTTGTGGTTTAATTTAATGGGTTTTTAGTTGCAAATATAAAGCCACCTATGTGTTTTCGGCTTGCCCGAGAGGGAGGTCGCGAAACCAAGACCGCTAATCTAATGGCCTAAGGAGTGGGTCGACATAAGGTTAAGCCCGAGAGGGTGAGCCCTAGTCCAATATCCAAACACACAGCTTGAGAGAGTGAGTGGGGTAAGGCGTAGGCTGGTCTTCATACGACAAATGAGTGTTCGAGAGAACGCATTTAAAATGGGGTAAGTTGCTCGAGAGGGAACTCATTTCCATTTAAATCTTAGCCTGGTAACTATTATCTTGCAAATTTTCTATCAAAAGCATGTACCCAACTATTTATCTTGACTTGTATTGCTGTCACGCCCCAAGAACTCTTCCTCATACTTGATTCCCTTGCTATTTTTATTATTTTTGTTTACTAGTGTCAAAACCCCCATTTTTATTTGATACTTTTGTGTCCCCCTTTTTAATTGACAATGTTTTTAATCATTAATGTGTTTAGCTATGATTAGTTAGAAATAATTTTATTTTTCTATTAATTCTCGAAACCACTCCCTTGCGACACGACCCCAACCCTTAGTTGGGTTACTATATTATCGACGATCATAGACACTCGATCCGTAGGTTAGTGTAGTTTGTCACGATAAACATTAGTCATGAGGGCCAAGCAGAGTCAGACCTCACTCTCGTTCCTGGTGTTGATCACGAAGCTATGATGGTGTGCCAAAGTTCCATTGGTAGTGAAAATAGATGTGGAAGTGACTTCCACTTCCTCTATTGACATCCAAAAGATTGAGGCTGAGTACACTAGCGATGAGGCCGAGAAGAGTAGAGCTGCACCGGTTGACACTTCCCCGGTGGTTGATATGGTGATGTTGCAGACATACACATTTCCCCCTACTTAGGCCAGTGAGCCTTCAGGTACCCCTAGCACTTCTACATATGTTCCTTTTAGTTCTGCTGCTGCTACTACTTCTACTGCTACTGCTTCTTAGTCCCCATTGACCTAGGCTACGCAGTTTAAGATGGGCAACCTAGCCCAATATGTTGATGTACGTTCCTCCTGGGTAGGGGTTGTTGTCCCTTGGATGATTGAGAGGGCCATTATTGCTACCTTAGATCCTATTTGAGCTGAGTTGAGAGATCACCAAGAGCCGATCACTGTGCATAGCTTAGCATTAGATACCCTCACGGTGCGAGTTGAGGCATGTGATCAGGGTAGGAGCCAATCTGAGGATGTGAAAGCCTTGAGAGCCGGCATCTCTAGTTTGAGATGTGATGTGGATGAGATGAAATCCACGGATCTGTCTATGTTCTTTGGCACAGTTGACCTTCCCGAGGTCTCCAGTACAGAGTTGCAAGCCATTTTTGAGATCTCTCTGGCTAGTACGAATGGAGATGTTGTTATGTTTCATGAGGATGCCGAGTCAGATGCTCTTGAGACTAATGAGGAGGAGCTTGGTGCACGTGATGCAGCAGTGTATGATGACCTCAAGGATTTAGAGGGTGGGATAGTTCAGGTAACTGTGGAGGCCTCTCATTAGGATACATATGTCACTCCCCGAAGCTACCCCCTGGACGTGGACACGGGACCTAGGATCACGAGTGACCCCAAGCTAACCTTGCTGGCATATCGTAAGCATACTAAATAGACTAAAGTAAGAAAATACTGTGCGGAAACTAAGTCATAAGATAAATGTAAATGATGGGGTATACCCATCCTAAGTCTTAATATAAATATATAACTGAGAAGAGTTTAAGATACTTAAATAAAACTCAAATGCTAAAACTGAATCTAACTATGTCTGAAATAAGCCTCTGTCTTACTAGAAGTGCTGAGACATGCTCCAGCTAAATCAAGCAAAATCTGAAAATAAAGACTAAAAATAGAAAAGAAACATGTTTGTCGTCGTCGGAGAATGAGGACTCAACACTGATGTTGCTGAGTTGAAGATCGGGAACTGATCTATGCGTGATCTGAAAGCTGAGGACCGGAACCTATATCACGAGAGATTTAGCGCAGAGTATGTGTCAGTACTTGAAAGGTACTGAGCATGCATGATAGAGTAAAGTTGAATAACATAGATAACTGAACAAAGCATATAATTGAGCAATGATATGAGATAAGCAAGATACTATACTGAATATACTGAATATGCTGAACATGATCTAACTGAATGCAATGACCAAGACTATAACATGCTTAGACTGAAATCTGACTGTAACTGATAACATGGTCAATGCAATAGAATCTGACTATGGGAGCTACTAAAAATCGACATAAAACTACATGAGCTAAATGTGGAGTCCGATGTATACGCCCCAATGAGAGGACCCAATATACCCTACAGAGGTATAAAGGCATGATTGGCGTGATCACTAAAATGTAATGGCCACAAAGGGGACTTATAAACCTAAGGGGGCACATAGTTGTGGGACTATTCGGGTACGCTGAACCCTAGTCCACTCGATCTAAGCCTACTCCAAATTAGAATGTATATAAGAAATATTATGACTGAAATACTTAAGTATTGGATAGCTGAATTACTGACATCCAAACTCTGAGAATGCAATGATTATAATTGATAATGTGACATTAGTAAACTGAAGGATGTATATTTGTTTAGACTGACCTAACATGTGTAATTCATGAACTAAACGAATCTATACAACTAGGGTTCTACATATCATGCAAGAAACTACGCAACAATACGATAATCTTATTTGGATCATTGTAATAGCTAAAACCCAACAATTTCTAACATTCATGAAACCCTAGGTCTAGATAATATTAAGGTAATCATGATTCTGACTGAAATCTAGGGACCTAGTGGATGAAAGGAATCCACCAGTGAAATCTCACATACCTGGTGGCAAAGTTCACAGAGAAATATTTCGATTTCGGGGGTGGAACTGAAGGAACCTTACTGTGTTCTTGGACTAGGATTGCTTGACTTTTTCTCCTCTTTTTCTCGAGTATGATCGATTTCTTGGAGAATGAATTGACCAGGGTAAGTTCTAATTTTGTTGTTAGGCTAAAACTGACAAAAACTACATAGTTTAAGGGTCCAACACATAGGGAAAATACCAAATGACCCCTGTCGTAAAAGCTGTCAGGGACACCAACGGATCGTGGTAGGTCCGATGGTTCATTCTGGTCAGCCGTCGATGAGGTTCTGGGACCTAAAAATGTAGGGTCTGACCTACTGTTTGTAGGTCCTGACGTGGGTCTACACTTAGCCAAAATTCCCTAGACTTTCTAGGGAGGGCTGCAGGTGGTGAATCACAGAGGACCAGGATGGATCGTGGGTCACCATACGGTCCGTGGGTGGTACCTGTCGGTGGGACCAACAACTTCTAAAATCTGAATATTTGTAGTTCTAGTATACGGGGTGTTACATTATCTCCCCCTTGGGAACATTCATCCTCGAATGAAGTCTAAACTAGTTGAATATGGAGGGAAAGAGCTGCAAACCCGACCACTAAATACAAGAAACTGATTTATGACTGAACTAAGTTCCAAGGACATGCAAATACGCTGAAAATGCAAGTACAAATCGAAGGAAGATGATACTAAGATTGAATCTGCGTATGAATGACTGAAAACTGAAGAGGAACTATTACCTCAAGCTGGAATAGAATAGGAAGGAAAGAGGTGAGGAAACTTGGCCTTCATGGCTGCTTCTGCTTTGCAAGTAACTCCCTCTACGGACTGACTCGTCCACAAAACCTTAATTGATGTGACTTATATTTTTTGTCAACCTTCAAACTGGACAATCAAGAATCTGAGCTCGAACATCCTCATAAATGAGACTATCCTTCACAACCACACTTTCCCAAGGTACTATGGATGCTGGATCACCCACACACTTCTTCAACAACGAAATGTGAAAGACCAGATGGACTGCTCCTAGTTCTGCTGGCAACTCTAACTCATATGCCACTTTATTGATCTTTTTCAAGATCCGATAAGGTCCTACATATCTTGGACTGAGCTTCCCCTTCTTGCCAAATCTCATCACCTCCTTACAGGTGACAATTTCTGGAAAACCCAATCAACAACTTGGAACTCCAAGTCCCTTCTCCTTACATCTGCATAGAATTTTTGGCAACTCTGGACTATCTTAAGTCTATCTCTAATGATCTGAACCTTTTCCATAGCAACATGAATTAAATCTGGCCCTATCAAGGATGCTTCACCTACTTCAAACCAACCAACTGGACATCTAAATCTACACCCATACAAAGCCTCATAAGGAACCATCTGAATGCTGGAATGGTAGCTATTATTGTAGGCGAACTCTATAAGAAGAAGTTGATCATCCCAACTACCCTTGAAATCGATCACGCATGCCCTCAACATTTTCTCTAATGTCTAAATGGTACGCTCTGCTTGACCATTCGTCTGTGGATGAAATGTTGTGCTAAGATTAACCAAAGTATCGAGACCTTTCTGAAAAGGCTTACAAAAGTTAGAGGTAAACTAAGGACTTCTATCTTAGATGATAGACAAAGGAACTCCGTGTAACCTAACTATATCATTAATGTAAAGCTTGGCATAGTCCTCCACCGAATTTGTAGTCTTAACAGCCAAAAAACGTGCAGACGTAGTAACTTTATTAACTATCACCCAAATGGAGTCATGTTGTCTGCGAGTATGAGGTAAACCTGTAATAAAGTCCATGTTGATCACTTCCCGCTTCCAAGTAGGAATGTTCATCTCTTGATTCATACCCCCTGATTTCTGATGTTCTAACTTCACTTGCTGGCAATTAGGGCACGTAGCCACAAATTCCTCTATATCCCTTTTCATACCATTCCACTAAAAGACTTCATGTAAATCATGGTACATCTTATTGGCGCTTGGATGAATAGAATATCTAGAATTATATGTTTCTGCAAGAATCTGTTGTCTCAACTCACCCACCTTAGGAACACATAATTGACCATGATAGCGAAACACACCATGTCCTTCTTGGGAGAAAACCTCAACTCTCTGCTGATGAACTGCACCATTTAGTTGAAGAAATATTGGATCAGTGTTTTACTTTTCCTTAACCTCCGCTACCAATGAAGATTCTACCCCATTCAGAACTGTTACACCACAATCTAATATGCTCATAAAGCGAACTCCCAAGCGAGTAAGCTTGTGAACATCTTTTGCTAGCTCTTTTCTTTGTTCCTCAACATGTGCTACACTGCCTATAGATAGTCTACTAAAAGCATCTGCTACCACATTGGCCTTACCATGATGGTAATGCACACTCATATCATAATCCTTGAGGAACTCAGGCCATCTCCTTTGGCGAAGATTCAACTCTTTCTGGGTGAACACTTACTGAAGGCTCTTGTGGTCTATGAACACATCTATGTGAACACCATACAAGTAATGTCTCCAAATCTTAAGTGCAAACACCACTGCTGCAAGCTCGAGGTCATGAGTCAGATAATTCTGCTTGTGCACCTTAAGCTATCTAGAAGCATATGCTATAATCTTACCTCACTGCATCAATACACACCCTAGGCTGACTCTGGACGCATCATAATAGATAACATAGCCGTCTGAACCCTTTGGTAGAGTCAAAATATGAGTTGTAGTCAACCTAGTTTTTAGTTTTGCGAAGCTTTCCTCATAATTATCTTACCACTGAAACTTAACCTTTTTATCAGTCAGCTTAGTCAATGCAGAAGCTATGGATGAAAATCCTTCCACGAACCTTCTGTGATAACAAGCCAAACCCAAGAAACTTCTGATATTTGTAGGAGAGGTAGGTCTGTTCCATTGTTTCACTACTTCTATTTTCTGAGAATTAACTCGGATCCCTTTGCTAGAAACAATATGCCCAAGGAAAGTAACTGATTGCAACAAAAACTCACATTTGCTAAACTTAGCAAATAATTGGCGATCTTTGAGAGTTTGCAGGACAACTCTCAAATGAGTCACATGTTCTTCCTCATTCTTAGAGTAAATGAGGATATCATCAATAAAGACGATAACGAACAAGTCCAAGCTTGAACACTATGTTCATCAAATCCATGAAAGCTCTAGGAGCATTGGTTAGTCTAAATGGCATAACTACAAATTCATAATGACCATACTGAGTTCTGAAGGTTGTTTTCCGGATGTCACTATCTCTGACTCTGAGCTGATGATAACCGGATCTGAGATTTATCTTCAAAAAATTACTAGCACCTTGAAGTTGTTCGAACAAGTCATTAATCCTGGGTTTAGGGTACTTATTCTTGATTGTGACTTTGTTCAACTGCCGATAATCAATGCACATCCTGTGAGACCCATCTTTCTATTTCACGAACAACACTGGTGCACCTCATGGAAAAATACTAGGCCTGATAAAGCCCTTATCTAGAAGGTCTTTCAATTCCTTGAGCTCAGTTGTAGCCATTCTCTACGGAGGAATAGAAATAGGCTGGGTATCTAGATATAGATAAATTCCAAAGTTGATTTCCCTTTTGGGAGGAACTCTGGGAAGATCTTCTGGAAACACTTCTAGTAACTCATTTACTATTGGAACTAATTCAAGAGTTGGGGTTTCAGAGCTTGAATCCTTAACCCGAACTAGATGATAGAGATAACCTGTAGAGATCATCTTTCTAGCCTTAAGGTAAGAAATGAATCAACCCATAGGCGCTAAACTATTACCCTTCCATTTTATGATTGTTTCGTTTGGAAACTGGAAACGAACAATACATAGTTCTATAATCGACTGAGGCATAACAGGAGTGTAACCAATCCATGCCTATATGATATCGAAATCTACCATTTCTAACTCTTCAAGGTCTGCTGAGGTGAATTTCTGAGAGACTGTGATAGGGCAATTTCTATATACCAATCTAGCTATAACTGGGTCATCGACTGGAGTAGAAACTAAGAAGGGCTCTGAGAGAGTAGTTTCTGGACTAATATTGAAGTTGACTGCTTTATAAGAAGTTACAAAGGAGAGAGTAACCCCTGGATCTAACAAAGCATAAATATCTAAGTTAAAAACTCATAACGTACCAGTGACTACATCAGGAGAATCTTCCTAATCCTGAAGAGAATACAACTTATTTTGGCACTGTCCGACACTTGTACCAGATGAGTTACCCTGTTGAGTCGGGAAACCTGCTAGTGCTGCTGATGTTATGGACTGAGCTCTACCATTATTGCCTCCTTGACCCTGTTTAGCAGAAGGACAAATTCTCAACCTGTGACCAGACCGACCACACCCAAAACATTATTCCTTTCCTGCAAGACACTCACCTGGATGGTTTTTACCACACTTTAGACAAGTTGGGTAGGTTCTGGTGCTTGAAACACTCCCCTGAGACTTAGAGGTTGATGCCCTACCTTTCTGATCCTGTCGAAACCTTGAAGATAGAACACTAGCTGATCAAAGTGTTGGAGCTGAAGACTTTTGGTGAAACTGCAAGCGATTTATACCACCCGATTTCTATTGAGAATACTCGTAGGTGCATGTTCTAGCCTTCTTATTTTCCTTAGCATGTTCCTAATATTATCTCCCTCAACCTGCTGAGCATGAGTGATGAACCTGGAGATGTTCATATTTTGTAGGGTCTTGTAGTAGAGTTTTGGAGTGTCGTATTAGGGTTAAAACCAAAATAAATGGCTCCCGTACTTAGAATGACATGTTTCGGGGTTAAACATCCGGGTACGACTCCCCAAGTACCACCCAAGGGGTCCTTGAGGAGGACCCCAAAATAGTCAAAAAGTGTGACCTACGGTTGCAAACCACGCCCCTTTGATCAACCTATGCCACGTAGGTCAGGCCTGCAACATTTAATGCCCAGGTCCAATTAATGGACCCAAACCATGGTCCTTAGACCCATCCACGGTCCGTGGATGGGGATCCGTAGATGCTGCCAGTTTTGGCAAGTTTAGTTTTAAGTTGGGGGTTTGGGAATTAATTAGTTATTTAATTAAGGGCTTAGGGGGTCGGTTTAGTAGTTAAATAACCACCTATAAGTACTTAATAAGACCCTAAAACTATGTCATTAGCTTATTCATCTTAGAACTCTCAAATTACTCTCAAGAAATCCTCTCTCTAGAAGAAGAAGAAGAAAAGAAGTTGGGGCAGCAGCTTAGGGCGAGTTTCACCATTGATTCAAGCTTTGTTTAGGGGTTTGATTGGATATACATGAAGCTTAATCATCCATGGGTTCTTCCACCCATAGAGCCCCCTTCAAAATCCCCCAATTGTGAACTCAAAAACCCAATTCCTGTTAGGGTTGTGATTGCGTTGTGGGTAGGGCTTGGGTGTGATTCCAATCTAGTGGATATCACCCAATTATGATTGATTTAGCTTATTTAATGATAATGTGATGATTTCATGTGTTTCTATGGTAAACCCTAATCTAAATTGTGGGTAGGGCTTGGGTGTGATTCCAATAGAGGAAATGAGTGTCAATGGAAGCTATGGTAGCCAAGTGGGCCACCAAGATGACATCGGCAACCTTAACGATGTCAATGAGCTGAATGTTAATGACCCTCATCTAATGGGTGGAATTGGTTCCATTCACTTGCTTTCGGCAAAAGGGAACGATGTGTTCCACATTACAAGCACCATGTTGTAGCTCTTGCAATTGAAGGGGTTGTTTGGTGGATTGGCTCATAAGGATCCCCATGAGCATATAAGAAACTTTGTTGATGTTTACAGGTCTTTCTCCTTCAAGAACATATTCCAAGAGTCGGTCCAGTTGAGGTTGTTCCCATTTTCTTTAATGGGAGAATCATGTAAGTGGTTGGCTGAATTGCCTAGAGACTCCATCATGTCATGGGAAGAGCTCGTCACCGCATTTCAAGTGCGATTTTGCCCTTCTTCAAAGATGATTACACTTCGGGACAGAGTCCAAAGCTTCAAGCATTTTGAGGGTGAACCAATTCATGAGACTTGGCAAAGATTCAATAAGTTGGTGCTGCAATGCTCAACTCATGGTTTCCCTGACAATGTTTTGCTGCAATATTTTTACCGAAGCCTTGATTTGGTTAAAAAGGGTGTAGCCGACCAACTTTCTTCAGGAGGTTTGGTGCAACAACCTTACAATATAGCATCCCAGCTTTTGGATGGTATGACCAAAATTAATTGAGATTGGTACACCCGCGAAGATAAGGTCTCCCCTCTCACTTTTAAATTGATCAAGGAGCAGCTTGAGAAAGACCAAGAGAGGGACCAAAACATGGCAAAGATGATGACCCAACTCGACATTTTAGCCAACAATCTGCAACGCAGAAATGGTAATTGAAAACAAACAACAAGAGGGACAGAAAAAAGAACAGGAAAAGAAAAAAGGAACAGAGAAAGAAATAGTTACTATTCGGGTAGGACCTGCACCCAAAAACAAAAGGAGAAGAGATCCATATTTTATGGAACAGCAGGATTACGAAGAAAAGCTTTGGGAAGAGCAACAATGGGACGAACATGACTGAAGAAACGAGGACAGATAGGAAAAAATTACGTAAGTAATGTAAAAATAGCGCCGAATCGGCTTTAAACGCGGCGAATCGTCTTAAAAACACAATAAAACAGTGGCGAATCGTCTTAAAAACAGCGCAGAATCGTCTTGAAAACCTAGTGCTATAAGTGTAAATGTTGTGGGTTCTGGGTGTGTAAACCCCGAAGAGGCCAAGTTTGAATCGATGTATTGTGCAAACTACCTGAGGCAGGGTGGTAACCAAGGTTGGAGCAGAGATGAAGGGTGGATAGACCGTGATAGAGAGTGGAGGGATCGTAACCCCACTTGGAAGGAAAGAGATGGGGAGAAGGATAGGTATGTTCCTCCCTACGAGCAAACGGCCAAAGATTCTGAGGGTGGCCGTTCTGAGGATATGCTCTCTCATATTCTCAACAAGGTTGAAGGGTTCGATTAAATTTTGAAATTAATGAAGGAAGATGTATCGACCCTTAGCTAGACGGTTACTTCTCATTTCGTCTCTATCAAGCAGTTGGAGACCCAAATGGGTCAAATTTCTTCCCATTTAAACCCGAGACAACAAGGGGTTTCCTAGTGATACGATGACGAACCCCAAGAATGAGGTTTGCGCGAGGACTTGTGTCATGCCACGACGTTAACTAAGGCGCTTCTTGGGAGGCAACCCAACTTTTTATTGCTTTATTTTTGTTTTAGAAATAATCGTGTGTTGATTGTGCAAGTTGAAGAGTGGAATGTGTTTGAAAAGTGGTGATTGGCGAGCAAAACATTCAGTCGGCGACACGGCGAAGAGGTCGGTGAGCCCGACTTGGATCGCCGTTGGACTCAAGAAATTATGAAATTGGAGTATGTAAAACTCGGCAGGCCCATGGACTAGTCGACAAATCGCCAAACAGGTCGGTGATCCCGACTTAGTCCACCGTTTGGACCCCCACATCAACTGGAGGTTCTATAAAACTCGGCGAGGTAAATGACCACTCGGCGTGTCGCTGAATAGTCTGGCGAGCAAAATTAATGTTGCTAAAAAGGTGAGAATTGGACGGTTTTTAAAGGCCAAAGGTTTAAAATTTCAAAATCTTTCACATTCCCTCACTTTTTAACTTCACAAGATCACACCCGCACTATATTTTCCCGTATTTTTGTATTTTTATCGCTTCCTAGTCGTAAATCTTGTGTTTGGAGTTGGATGTTTTGCCGCCTAGCTTTTCAAACATATATTCGGCTTTAAAGGTTGGTTTTTCAAACCCCGAACTCATATTTAGTGGTGTTACTCAATTGAAATCATTTTTTTCTTAATGATGTGTGTTGGGCCTCTCTAAATTCGTATTTATGTGCTTGCTTGTCTATTTTATTTTCGATTATCATGCAATAATTGCCTAGTTGTTGATTTCCCGAGTTTCCTGCCTTAAAATTAATCAAATGCTTGTAGGTTGTGCTTAATTGTTGTTGGGTCTAGTTGGGAGAAGTCTAAGTAACCCCAAATTGTTCTAAATAACGTGCTTTGCCCTATGATGGAGCGTTTGACATCATTCTTAAGGGCTTAATTCGTCAAATGGCCAATTTTGGCCAAATCAGGGAAAGTCTGAGTACCCCGGTGGCATGGGTCTTATGGGTCAAAGTCTAATTGTGTTAGTGTATTGTTTGATTTTGTTTTCGGGGGCTGCGGGCTTGATTTTAGAAGTCAGGGTTGAAAATAGGCACGTTGGGCAGTTTGGCGAGCTGGGTCGAGCTCGCCGAACCACTCGACTGTTCGTCGAATCTCCCTTGATCGCCTTTAATTTCAAGGTATTGGTGTTTTTGGCCTACATCACTGGAGGTCAGCTCCGATAGTGATGGTATAAATGCCACTCACCTTACTATTTCTGAGAGTGAGGGTGAGCTTTTGTCAGCCCAGAGAGCCGAGCTGCGTTCCAAGAGGTTAAACGATCGATCTAGGATCAGGAGTAACCAGGCCACTACTCCTCCTCATGTCTCGGACTAGGTTGTTGTTCTGGCACTGATGTTTAAGGATGTAATCAACTGACACTAGTTCGGTTCAAGTGTCATACGATCGCGTGTAGTGATATAACCCAACCAAAAGTTGGGATCGCTCCCACAGAAAGTGGTTTTGAGAATTAATAATAAAATAAAATCTAGTTCTAGTTAGTCATAGCTAAAGACATTAATGATTAAAAACATATTACATCTAATGGGTGACGCAAGCGTCAATTATCAATAGGGGTTTATATTAGGCTAATAACTATAAATAGTAAAAATATGAGAAAACGAGATAGAGAGACGGGATTCTTGGGATGTGATACGAATACGAGATAGACTAAATTATCGGGTACATGCTTTTGATAGTAAATTGTTGAGTATTTGTGACTAGGCTAGATTATAGTGGGGGTAAATTCTCTCTCGAGCAACTTACCCCGAATCAACTCGGTTTCTCTCAAACACCAAGTTGCCACATTAAGCATAGCCTTCGCCTTAGCCCATTCACTCTCTTGAGCTGAATGTGTGGTAGAAGGACTAGGATTCACTCTCTCGAGTTGAACCCATGTCGACCCAATACCACCGGCTATCAATTTAGTAGTCTTCGTTTTACAACCTCTCTCTCGAGTAAGCCAAAAACACTAAGATGAAATTGTATTTGCAACTAAAATTCCATTAAGTTCATACACAACTACTAAATGAAATCACATTTAAACAACAAATAAACCATCAATAAGCAAGACCCAATAGATAATTTAACCCATATTCACAAAATCACACCCCAAGAATTGGGTTTTAGCTAGACATGTAGATGAGATAAAAATTTATACCAATATCAGTTCCATCAACTGGGTATGAAGAATTATGTCTTAAAACACATCAAAAGTCAAGAATCTTTGAGACCCAAGTCCAATTTCTTAGAGATGAAACCCTTTAAATCTTCAAGGTCTAACAACAATGTCTCTCTACTTGAAGCTTAAAAAAAAATGTTGTATCTGAAAATTGCATTCAAGATAAAATTCAAACTAGTATTAATAGTTGTCTTAAAATGTGTTGCGAAGGGTCACTCGGCGCAGTTAGTTGGGATCGCCGATGCACTCGGTGATCCGCCCTTTGGTCTGCGTCATCGCCTTTCAGCTCTTGCCTTCAGCATCTTCGCATTCTGGATCATTGGGCAATATAGTATTGCCTCGTAGAAATGTTCGGCGACACGCCGACTGCTCTTTTTCATTGCCGACTTGATCTTTTCCTTCAGGGCTCAGCACACTGGAACTTTGGGCGAGGTAAAGGCCATTTGGCGACTTGCCAAATGCATTAGGCGATCCTCAGGCCTTCTTTTCTTTGTCTTTTCAGCCGTTTTGTTCCTTTCTGCCAAGTTGTGTCCATGATTTGCCTCAAACTCCAAATACCTGAAACTTAAGGATTTACATCAGTTATTGAGAAAAAATATGCATTTGAGGATAGTAATTCTATTAAAATGAAGCCCTAAATGAGTCCAAATTATGGACTAATCAGGCACAACCTGCACAGGGTCCTCTTCCTCGGCCTATGAACAGACTAAAGATTGAGGGATTGAGGACCATTATCGAGGAGAAGAGGTTGTCTACTGATGGAGTCAAGACAGATACCCGAAGATCATGAGCCACTTGAGGTCTCACAAGTTCCAGCTGTTCACTCAAATCCGTGGCCCTTATGTTCCAAATTGGGTCTGGGAATTCTACACCGCCTATGGAGCCCTGGTGCCACAAAGGAAGAAGCAGGCCGCCAAATTCAAGCCGGTAGACTATGTGGTTGTCAGGGGCATAAAAGTGAAGTGTGATAGTGATGCTATCAATCCAGTCCTAGAATGTTCAACGAGAATTGAGGATGATTGTCAATACAAGATCAGGACAAAAATGTTGGAGAATATGAAAAAGTGGGTGCTTCGAGGTTGGAGCATTCATTGAAAAGAAGGACCTCAATGTAGTAGCGAGATATTGGTTTGGCTTTATCAGCAGTACTATCATGCCATCCCAGAACGAGTCAATTCTCTGCGACGCAAAAGAAGCATGTCTTGGTTGAATCATTGATGGGACAAGGCTGAATTTTAGGATGATCATTGCACAGGAGATGGTCATGAGGGCCAAGCAGTGCCAAACCTCTCTACCTTTTCTGGTGTTGATTACCAAGCTATGAAGATGAGCTCTGGTGCCTCAAGATGAGAGGAAGGATGTGGAGGTGATTCCCACATCTTTTACCGATATCCAGAGTGTTGAGGTAGAATACTTGAAGGATGAGGCTAATATACCGTGAGTGTACGGTATTTTAAATTCATTTCACTTAAGATTTGTGTGTGTCTAGGGCCATTTTGTATTAGAATTAATGTTTATTTTTTTATATTTGCAGGAAAGAGGCTTGGACAAGGTCGAGAGAGATGACAGATGAAATTCAGCAGAAGGAGCCACGGAGGTGACCTACGAACCGTAGGTCTAGTCACGGTCCGTCGTGGGTAGGCGTGGAATGATCATCAGGGAAGTCTGACCAAGTGTGGAACAACAGCTGCAAGTGACGGAGCATAGGTCAACCCACGGGCCATCCTGCGCATCAGTCGAATGTTTTAGAGAAGTAGAAGTTTCAGTACCTGATGAAGTTTCTAAGTATGGAGCCACGGAAGAGGATCCACGGACCATAGGTCAACCTACGATCTGTACTGCACATCTATTTTTTTATCTGAAAGTTAAAGGTTTTAGCCTCTGTGGAAAAGTTCATAGGTCAACCTACGATCTGTACTGCACATCTATTTTTTTATCTGAAAGTTAAAGGTTTTAGCCTCTGTGGAAAAGTTCTAGGTATCAAGCTACGGAAGGGACCTATGGACCATAGGTCAATCCACGGTCCGTAGGTCAGTCTCGTCCAGAAGTTTATTTCCTTATTTCGTTTACTTTTTGTTTAGGACAAGTTTTTCTATAAATAGGGTATGTAAACCTCATTTTTGGGGGTTAGACATTATTGTTTACTTTTAGTTCTTGGTATTTTCTTGGGAATTAACTTGCAAACTTTAGCAATTTTATTTCCAGATGTCGGTTTATAAGATTTTTGCTATGAATTTCAATTGGAGATTATGGATTTCTTCTACTCAATACGTAAGTACATGAATTCTTCTTCTAACAATATGAATTGTGTTCTTCCAAGCATGAGTAACTAAATCCACAACTAGGGTTGTGGGAACGATGAGCGATTAACAATATATGAATAATAGCTAAGTAATTCTTAAATAGTGTTATTGCATGCATTGGTAATTCTTTTGCCTTAAAGTCTTTTTTAACGAGTGCACACGTTAGAACTCGCCTTGTTGCTACTTGTCGGACCAAGGAGGTAGTTAATAAGAAAAGAATTATCAAGAGAGATTTATTGTGATACTAATAGTCTAATGTCAATTGGTGCGTGGGTGAAAACTAAGCCATACATTGATATGATGTCTAATATGAGGTAAAGGTAAGGATTAGTAAATTATACACACGTAGTCGGACCAAGGTGCGGAGTAAAATTCCCTATTTGGAGGACCAATCACTTAGGGATACAAATCTTACCACTTTGTATGTGATACACTAGGAAAGGATTACTATTATTAGGATTACCGCATTATGAGCGTATGGGGAACACATTCACCCTAGTTTCTCTCTCTCATTGATAACAACAAACTTTGAATATTGCTCACTTGTTACCTAACAACAATTGGTTATTTGCTTACACAAATCCCCCCCCCCCCCTCCCCATTTACTTACTTGTCTCAGAAATAAGTTGGTTAAATAAATATAATCATGAGTTAAGTTTAAGTATAAACCATATTCCTCATGGGATCAACCCCAACCTACAAGTTGGGTTCTTTATTTGACAGCGATCGCTTATACTTCTTTAGGGAGGTGTAATTTGAACGTATCAAATTTTGGCGCCGCTGCCGATGAATAAGGCTTTTAGATTAAGTTTAACTACATTATTGAATTTTAGTCAATTATTTCCTAATTTTACGTTTACTTTTGTTTTTGTTTTCTACAGGTTTCTACTCTAGTATTACAAGTACACATAGTCGAGCTGAACCATTGACCCCATACGATCCAGAGTAGAATAGAACTTTGAGAAGGATGAATAATCAAGGGGTCCAAATCAATCCAATCGGAGGGAATCTAGGTGATGGAGTTGAGTTGCATCCTCCTGAGGTTATTAATGATAATTGTCACAACCCGAGAGCACCCCGTAGTCGTAACATGGCGTACTCGACCCCGAAGGGGTCTTGTACAAGCCTCATAGTCATTCATTGCATTCAATAATTATAATAGGGCGAAATTAAAAACTTTATATTTAAAACCATACGAATCAAATCATTCAATACTCATAGAAATCTTTCAAAGACATGTAAACATCACATGAATCACATCATCACATAAACATAGTCGTCAAGTAAGTTATTTCATCAATATAAGCTACTCATTCATCATTTCATTTAGCCAATAAGTCCACATTCTTCAATAACTTCATTTAGAACACATTCATGCCATAACCATTAGGATTTAGAGAAAATCACTATAACCCTCTCAAAGCCTACTCGTGCAATGTATAGGTAGCATCCCATATGACTACCTACACTTTGTAGAACCTATCAAGGAACCACAATGAAATCTCACATGATGGGAAGAAAGCGTTAACCAACATAGTCCATGAGAGTTGTCATGGAATCCGGTGTCATAAGTCCCCACACCGTAAAGAGGTGGTCTACTTGCCTAAGAAAGATTGGTTCATATAGCTTAGGTGGATCCACTAACTAGACCTATGCGGGCACATAGATTATGGAATAAGGTAGACGATCATTGAAACTCATGCCTAACTTTGGGGGAGTTTCCATCTAACCAAATCCACTTGGTGCTTAGCCTACATTCCCATAGAATAGTTCATTACCTTGACATTATCACATATTAGGGGTTCCATTGGCCTACCGACTCCAATTACATTCATGAACACATGAAAGGGTGCCTTAAGCCTAACGATTCAAGGTACATTTAGGAAAGCTCATTAAATCCTCTTGAAAGGGTGCCATAGGCCTACCGGTTCAAGGCTCATCATTAACCTTCATTAGTGGAAGGGTGTCGTAGGCCTACCGTTCCCAAGGTTCATTATTAACATGCGTGGAAGGGTGCTACTAACCTACCGTACCAAGGATTCCACAATCAACAATACATTCATTTATACAAGAAAAGGATGCATAAGCCCTACTAATTCGAGATATACAATATATTGAAGAATCCTTCATGTTTTATCATTAACATTCATTGGTGTCAAATTGAGAATTAGCCTTTCAATAATAACACATTCACAATCAAAACATGACCATATTAGCTTCATTGAACTCCCATTCATACATACAATATCATGATAGAACTTCAACTTATCATACAATTCCTTCAAGGCCATGATCACAATGTACATAATAATGAAACATCTCCACCTTTCAAGTGGATCAACAATTCAAACACAATTCTATAATAACATGTAATTAGGTCAAATTGCCCCTTTCAAAGCCATAATCACATATCCTAAATTCACCAAAAATTCATCATAATTAAGCATAGATAATGATACAATTAAACAATATAGATCAATCTAGGCATAAATCCACCATCACCCATTCATAATCAATAAACCCACTTCATAAGTCATAAATTAGAATTGAGAAGAATCATTGGTTCAACGAGGAAAAAATCATCTTAAATAACCAATTAAACATCAATATAATCATAATATGACCTTAGAAAACCTTTAAAATCATTTGGAGAGAGAACCCATGAGATTGAGTAAAACCCTTGAAATTTCATGAACTTTGAAAAGCTTGAAAATTCTTTTGAAATTGACTCTAGGGTGAAAAATAACCCTAGATGAAGGATCACCATACCTTTGCTAAGAATCCTTGAATAAAATTGAGAAGAAACCCCTTTGAAATCCACAAAACCTAGCTCTCACTCCTTCTTCTTCCTTGAGAACTTCTAGAGAGAGAATTTTTGAAAGGAGGAACTCTTGTTTTGATTTGGGGAAATAATGAGTAAATGACTTGTTAAAAGACTTTAAACTATTTATATTTATGATATAAACCATTTAAAATCGATCCCACACTTTAAATAATTAAAACGAAATTACTCAAACACCCTCAACTAAGGCAGCCCATCAGGGACCACGCCCAACTTTACGAGTCGTGAGGGGCACCACGGGTCGTGGTGGTGCCCGTGGTCCTTGAGGCAATGTGCCTCCCATTCTTGCCAAGCCATCCAAGGCTATGGCAAGTCCACGAAAGCTCCCACGATCCGTGGTTCACACTATGAGTCGTGGTGAAGCTCGTGGTCATGGGGGCAACACCTAGGGAAAGTTGCCTTGCCTCCCTTGAGCCTAAGTGAACTCCAAGTACACTTTCACGGACCGTCTAGGGAACCACGGCTCGTGGTGGTGCCCGTGGTCTATGGGGCAGTAGCCTACTCACTCATGCACCACTCCCACCAAGCTAAGGCCACCCCACGAGCCTTCCCACAGCTCATGGTCAAGACCACGAGTCGTGAAGTGGCTCGTGAAGGGGAGCCTTGACTTGGCACCAAACTAAGGCATACTGCCTAGCCACCACGGCTCGTGAAGACCCTCGTGGTCTAGGGAGGCAGTAGCTAGGGTAAGTTTTTAGGTAGCCTAGGTTCCCAAACCATGGCTTACACCCAAAACCCTTAACCCTTGCCCTTAACTCATGACATTAACCCCCATGCTTAGGCTCTAGTTCATCCTACCATTTTGCCAGTCGTTACAATAATACTCAAGTTTATGGTGATAATTTACTTGGAGATGCTTTGAGGGTGAAAAATCTGCCAAAACCAAGGCTGCAAGACAACTACAGGGTCGAGTTTAATACAGTTGAATCTAAAGGACCCATTGTTCTACCTCTAGGGCATACATTTATGGTGACAAGCAGTCTGATGCACATGCTTACGGCTAGGGGGTTGTTTTCTGGTATGGCTTCAGAAGATCCACATAGGTACATAGCCAAGTTGAGAAGTGTCTGCAAGAATTGTGTAGGGCGACTGGAGTTGGATATGAACATCATAGGGTTGAGAGTCTTCCCTTTATCATTGACTGGTGATGCGACGGTATGGTTTCCTGAGCTTCCATTCAACAAGATCCATAAATGGCACCACATTGCACAAGTTGTTCATGGCAAAGTATTTTCCATTGTCCAAGAAGCTGAATCACAAGGACAAACTGAACAATTTCATAGAACTACCTGGAGAGTCGGTGAGTAGTTCGTGGGATAGGTTTACTGTATTCATAAGAAGTGTTCTGAATCACTGCATTGATAATGACACACTGAAGGAGTATTTCTATAGAGGTCAGGATAACAATGGTAAGGTTGTGCTTGATACTATCGCTGGAGGATCATATAGTGAGTGCACTTTTGAGGAGATCGCTGAGAAATTGGAGAAGATTTCCCAAAACAATAAAGTATGGAGCACTCAAAATTCTGACACCGGAAGAAGCATATTTCCAGTTCAAGATGTTCCAAGTCAATCTACCGATGACATTCGTGAGGATATGGCTCAAATAAAGACAGAACTTGGGTTGGTATTGAAGCATGTAAGCGGAGGTCCAAAAAAGGTAAATGCGGTAAATTACTTGACTAGGACTCCACCATCACCGGTTGAGGAATGTTACTATGAGGAGGATGCTTACTTGGTGAATGATCAGAAAGGGGGTTTCCGAGCCAATCCCCAAGGTTCCAACTTAGATAATTGGAGCCAAGGGCAAGGGAACCAAGGTCAGAACTATGGCAACTACAATCGAGAGGGAAACTATGCTTAGGATGGGAACTATAATCGCAACAACAACTACAACCAGAACAACTATGGCAACAGGAACGATAGGGTTGTTATTTATGTTCCTTCTGCAAATTGGGAATCTGCCAATAGGGAAGCTGGGGGTAGTATGTCACAGATTGAGGATATGATGCAGAATATGGTGAAGAGGTTTAATTCGACCGATGAGAATGTGAAGGAGATGCGAAGCAACTTGTCTAGAATTGATCAAAAAGTTGATGCACATGTAGTGTCGATCAAGCAACTTGAGCAATAGATGAATCAGTTGTCCACTACAGTAAACCCACGCCAGCCTGGCACACTTCCTAGCAACACCATCCAGAATCCAAAAAATGATAGGCGTTGTATGGCAGTCACAACTCGAGGGGGTAAACACACTATTGATCCACCTATGTCGTCTGAGGTTGAAATTGTGGTTGAAAAAGATGATGATGAGATTGAGGTTACTGGAGAATCCAAGAATGCTACAGATAAAGAAGTGAAGATAACCCAAAAAGTTGTCCCCATGCCTGGACCTCCACCTCCATTCCCACAGAGGTTGGTAAAGAAGAATGAAGAAGAGAAATACCGCAGGTTTATTACTATGTTGAACAACTTTCCATCAATGTTTCGTTGATAGAGGTTTTGGAGCAAATGCCTGGGTATACAAAATTTATGAACGATTTGGTGACTAAAAAGAGGGCCGTCAGTTTTGAAGATGATGATAAGTTGCAACATTGCAGTGCCATTGCTATTAGGTCACTTATGCAGAAGAAAGAGGATTTTGGTGCTTTCACTATTCCTTATACCATTGGGTTATTGCATTTTGCGAAGGTGTTGTGTGATTTGGGTGCTAGTATTAATCTAATGCCATTGTCTATTTACAAGAAGTAGGGCTTAGGGGCTCCAAAACCGACTACGATGCGATTACTCATGGCCGATAGAACTGTGAAGAGGCCCATTGGTGTTCTCCAAGATGTACTTGTTAAAATGGAGTCATTTATTTTTTCGGCAGATTTTGTGAAACTCGATTGTGAGGTTGATTTTGAAGTTCCCATCATCCTTGGTAGACCATTCCTTACTACTGGGGGCGCCTTGTTCGATATGAAGAAAGGGCATATGAAGTTCTGATTGAATAGTGACGAGGTAACTTTTAATATTTGTAGGTCCATGAAGTAAGAAATTGATCTCAAGTCAGTGTCAGTGGTGAATCATATTGTGGAGCGAGCGTCTGATGTGTCTATTGAAGAGAGGTTGGGTGTTGATGCACTTGCAGCGGTTATGATGAATTTTGATGGTGATGTTATTGAAGATTATGATGAGTTAGTTTCTTCGAATTCCATTCCAAACTGAAGAATTTGGAGTTCCATATGAAGAATCACGACTCTCAACCCGCAAAACCGTATGTTGAAGAGGCTCCAAAATTGGAGCTTAAAGGTCTACCATCACATTTGAGGTATGTATTCTTAGGGAGAGATGGTACTTTACCGGTCATCATTGCGGCTGATTTGAATGATGAACAAGTTGAAGCATTGGTTTCAGTGTTGAAGAGGTTCAAGCGAGCTATTGGTTGGACTATTTTGGACATTATTGGGATTCCTCCTGACATTTTTTCTCATAAAATCAAAATCATGCCGGATCACAAGCCTAGTATCGAGCACCAAAGGAGACTAAATCCGCCTATGCAAGAGGTAGTGAAAAAGGAAATCATCAAGTGGTTGGATGTGGAGTCATTTATCCCATTCCAGATAGTAGTTGGGTTTGTCCTGTTCAGTGTGTGCCCAAGAAAGGTGGGATTATTGTGGTACCTAATGCAAAAAATGAGCTTGTTCCGATGCGGCCCAAGACTGGATGGAGTGTATGCATGGACTACCGAAAATTGAATGATTGGACAAAAAAGGACCACTTCCCTATGTCGTTCATGGATTAGATGTTGGACCGCCTTACTGGTAAGGGTTGAACCACCTTCACATGCCCTTATGGGACTTTCACCTTCAAACGAATGTCATTTGGGTTGTGTAATGCTCCGGCGACCTTCCAGCATTGCATGATGTCGATATTTTCAGATATGGTGGAGGACACTATTGAGGTATTTATGGATGATTTCTCTGTAGAAGGTGACTGATTTGATGGCTATCTGATGCATTTGGCCGAGGTATTAAAACGATGTGTAGAGTGCAATCTTGTGCTAAATTGGGAAAAGTGCCATTTCATGGTAAAAGAGGGGATCGTTCTGGGTCATCGGATTTCTGAGAAGGGTATTGAGGTTGATAGAGAGAAAGTCGAGGTAATAGAAAAGCTTCCACCACCTATCTTTGTTAAAGGTGTTAGAAGATTTCTTGGCCATGCAGGCTTTTATAGGAGGTTTATCAAGGATTTCTCCAAAATTGCACACCCATTTTGCAAATTGCTATAAAAGGAGTGAAAGTTTGTTTCTGATGATGCTTGTCTGAGAGCATTTGGAGAGTTGAAAGCAAATCTAGTTTCCGCACCTATCATTATCTCACCGAATTAGGGGGCAACTGTTTGAAGTGATGTGTGATGCGAGTGGAGTGGTGCTTGGTGTGGTATTGGGACAGAGGCGAGAAAAGATTATTCATCCTATTTAATATGCCAGAAAAGCTCTGAATGTGGCTCAAAAGAACTATACAGTGACTGAACAAGAACTCCTTGTTATGGTTTTCGCATTTAAGAAATTACGATCCTACTTGCTTGGTACTAAGGTCATAGTTTATACTGACCATTCTGCATTAAGGTATATGATGGCTAAGAAGGATACAAAACCGAGGTTGATTAGATGGGTATTATTGCTGCAAGAGTTCGATTTTGAGGTGAAAGATAGAAAAGGGACAGAGAATCAAGTTGCCGATCACTTGTCCAGATTAGAGGAGGAAGCTATGCCCAAGCTAGGAGATGGGGCTGAAATTGATGATTCTTTTCCAGATGAACATGTATTGGCTGCTTCTCATGATCTGATTCCTTGGTTCGTAGACTTTGCTAACTACTTGGCAAGTGATCTGGTTCCATCGGATTTGTCTTTTCACCAAAGGAAAAAGTTTATGCATGATGTGAAGAAATTCTTTTGGGACGAGCCTTATTTGTTCCATATTTGTGCTAATGGGACTATACGTCGCTGTGTGCCTGAGGTTGAGATGATGAGTATACTAGAGGCGTGTCACTCTTCGCCTGTTGGTGGGCATCATAGTGGTATTCGAACTGCGC
Source organism: Solanum acaule (assembly GCA_036250505.1). Classification (NCBI taxonomy): domain Eukaryota; kingdom Viridiplantae; phylum Streptophyta; class Magnoliopsida; order Solanales; family Solanaceae; genus Solanum; species Solanum acaule. The sequence goes on along the minus strand of JAJOOR010001606.1, from coordinate 36,185 downwards.
ATAAAATTTTGCAATGTAGGTATTACTGGCCTACCATCCACCAAGATGCTTATGATTTCACCAAGTCTTGTGATTGTTGCCAAAGAGAAGGAGGAATTTCAAAGAGGCAAGAGCTACCTATGAATCAGATCTTGGTGATTAAGTTGTTTGATGTATGGGGCCTTGATTTTATGGGTCCATTTGTGAGTTTACATGGGATGAAGTATATTCTTGTTGCGGTTGATTATGTGTCGAAATGGGTGGAAGCAATTGCGCTTTCAAACAATGAAGGTAAAAGTGTCACCGCATTCCTGAAAAAGAATATCTTCTCCAGATTTGGTACACCTAGGGTGATTATCAGCGATGGAGGTTCCCACTTTTCTAATTGTAACACCCTAGAAAAAATTTCAAACTAAGACTCGAACCGTTCTTAGTAGTGAGTGATATTTTAAAAAGGAATTAAAATTTCTTAAGTGTTAAGGTCACTAGATATAGCACCTTGAGTTCCAAAAAATGAATTAAAGAGAATTCAATCAAGTCATTGTAGGTTCTTCTATGTTTTGGGTCAACTTAAAATGCCCATAACCTTCATTACATAATGAGTTAGGTGGCCCATAAGATATCCAATGAAAGGTCTTCAAATTATCTTTCCAATGCCACCGAGTTTGCTAAATTTTGAGCTCGTATGAGGGAGGTAGGCCCATTTGAAGTTGGGCTGTCCAATTAAGGAAAGTTACACGAAAATATGAGGGGTATTTTGGTCTTTTCCTTACCCAATCTGATTTAAGCGTTTTTAGTTAAGGTTTTAAGAGTCTAAACTGATTAGAATTAGTTTCATTCATCCCCAAAAGTGTTTAGGGTTTTAGAGAGAAGATTCAAGAGGAAAAAACGTTCAATGTTTCAAGCGTTCGTTCAAGAAATTCAAGATTTCACCAAGAACCTAGTTCTTTGAGGTATGTAAGCTTCCATAGTGTTGGGTTCGTTCACCCACACACCAATCATGATTTATTCAGTGTAATTTTGTTCTTGAAATTTAAGGATTTATGTTCTTGATGAGTTCTTGATAAGTGTTCTCGAAGTTTCCTTATCGATTAAGTTTTGATGTAAGATTCTACTTAGGTCAACTTCAAATGACCATATCTATTACAATATAAAGAGTTACGTGAGCCATAACATATCCAATTAAATATATTTTAATATACTTTCCAACGCCACCAATTTGGCATCAATCCAATTTCCGAGGAAAAAGTTATGACTATTTTAGTAACCTATACAATGCTATTACGAATTTAGCCAACGGGAAAACATTAAAAAGGGTTGTTTTTGTGTTTTTACCTCCAAGAAAACCCTAAACGAATTTCTTGACTAACAAAAGGCTCAAAACAATCAGATTTTTATCTTTTAGTCCATCATTCTCTTCTCTCTCAAACCCTAGGGCAAAACCCTAAGGAAAAATCGAAGTAGAAGACTCCATTCAAGATTCTTTCAATCTTTTTCAAGGTAATTTTTCTCCAAGAATTCCTTTTTTTTCAACTCAAAGTCCTCCATACAATTATTAATCACTAATGAAAATCATAATTCTTGGCCATATGATTTCAAGAAAGTAATTCAAGAATCTCAAGAAAGGTTTTCTTGATCGTTTACCTTCAAGCTAGGGTTTCTATCCTTTTAATCAAGTTCTTCTTCAAGATTCTTCAAGAACCTTTTCTTCCAGGTATGTAAGGATATCATAGTGTTGGACTAGTTCTTCCTCACGCCCTACATCTTTCAAATCAGTAAAAGAGAAATCTAGGATTCTACCCTTCGATTTGAGTATTCTTGAGATGAGTTGATTTGAGTTCTTGAGTTCATGCTTCTTTTAAAAATTTCTATTCCTAATAATTTATATTTAAACTTGTTTTGAGGAAGTAAGTATGAGAATGAGAAGAGTCGTATACATGAGTTTTATATTGTTATGTAGACCTTCTAGTCGAGTTTTTCATGCCCATAAATTCCGCATGAACTTCATAATTTGAGTATCTTTGAGATGAGTGCTATCTTCAAGTTCTAAGTCATGATTATTGAGTTTCTAATCATTTTGAGATTATATTTCTAATCATGGGACTACTACGTGTTAATCATGAAGCCTTGAGTTGAGTTGTTCATGCAAATAATTCCGCATGAACCCTACGAGTTGAGCAGTCTAGAGATGAATAGTATCTTGGAGTTTTGAGTTCTGAGTACTGAGGTTCTTTATTTCTATTAAGATCTCTAAGTTGAGTCGTTCATGTTCATAATTCCACATAAACCATATGCTTTGAGTTATAAATTTTAAAAAGATTTTTATATTCAACACTTGAGTTCTTAAAGTGAGTTTTTAGAAAGTAAAGATGAGTTTTTAGAAAAGAGTTTTCTAAAACATGATTAGTATGACAATTGAGTATGCCATCAATGTATGAGCAGTATGGTATCTACTTATACTATCAATGTTTATGCAGTATGACTTCCCGTGTCATCAATGATCATATTATAATATGATTTTGAGAAAGAGAGTTAAGTTCATTTTCTTAAAAATGATATATGGGAACTAAGTATTCCCAAGAGTAAATGTTTTCACATTTAAGATGAGAGGAAACTGAGATTTCCAAAAGAGTTTTGAGTAATTTGAGTATTATCTCTTTTAAGAGAAAGTTTTTGAGTAATTATCTCAAACTACATAAAGAGTTATGTTTTTAAACATATGAGCTGGTATATTTTTGTTGTAGTATTGAGCACCGATATGGGGGAGAGTTCAGATAACTCACAACCCCCATAAACCATGTGGCCAACGTGGGTAGAAAGGGTCATACTTTTTAGATGATTCCTTAATGCTTTTTAGCATAGACTAGTGGATCCACTTAGTGAGTAGGTCTTATACCCTGGCAAACTATAGGACAGTTCTTGCAGCATGGGCAAGACGTTGTATCATCACTTAGGTTCATAGTGGTGGTTGTCGGTTAGAGAAACTCCCACCAAATTATATTATATTTTATTATATATAAATTGATTTGTTATTGTATTCTTCAATACACTGAGTTGCTTTATACTATTTTAAAAGCTTTCCATATATTGCATGTGTATTGTTGCTTTATATTGAGTTGAGTTGGGTATCTAATCTTTGAGTTGAATATCTTATCCTTGAGTACTTCTGAGCTGAGTAAGTTAAGTAGTTTTGGGTATCCTTTATCATTCCTTGAGTTGAGTAAGTTTGGAAAGAGGTAAGTATATTTCCTTTTTATAAAGTTCAAGCTTATGTTTATGTTTTAGAATTCCCGTTACATGCTCGTACATTCCACGTACTGAGCCATTTGGCCTGCTTCCTTTCATGATGCATATACAGGTATTCAGGGTCATCAATAGGAGCTTCGTTGATACCACATGAAGTTCAAGTTAGCTATGGTGAGCCTCTTTGCTTCTGGAGGATTCCATTTACTTTCCGTTGTTAGGAGGTCATGGGTCTTGTCCCAACTTCCATCTTTGTCAGTTAGATGTTTCATAGATAGACAGTAGAGTTTCAAAAGTCTGTTCATTTATTATGTTAAATATTTTAACGACTTAAGTTGCTTATTTTATTGCGAGTTGAATATATTATTTTATTTAGAGTTTTTCAATTGAGTTAAAGCTTTGTATTTCAGTTTCATGAATTTTATTCAGTTTGTAAGCTTTGTGTGTTTGAGTTAGTCTTCTGCTTGTAGGCAGCCAGGAAGAGGGTTCACTTAGGGACCGTCAATGATTCTTGAGTGCCGGCCACATCCAGAGTGTAAACTCGGGTCGTGACAAACTTGGTATCATAGCACAGAGTTCAAGTGTGCTAGGGTATCTATGAAGTTGTCTCGGTAGGATCTTGTTTATGGTTGTGAGGACCCCACATCTATAAATGAGGGACTGCAGTCGTTTAAGAAAGTTTCCCTTCTTTCATACTCTTAATCGTGGAATAGAGCTAAGTCATAGAGATTTATTCACCATCGTGCGTTTCTTAGATTCATTCGACTACCCATCATACTAGAGGTGGTTGAACAAAAAAGTCAATCCTTTATCAACGAGTTATTCTTAGCAGAAATCATAAGAAATTCATGAGACTCGAGAGGGGCTTGAGAGAAGCCCAAGAGTAAGTTAAGTGTTCAATTTTAGAGGAATGCAACCATATTCATATGAATCATGCGTTTGAGCTAAAAGCGAGTTGTACTCTTTTCCCTAAGCCTTGTTTAAGCTAAGATCCTTATGAGGAAGCATGTTTAGAGCTTGGGTAGTATTTTCACTCGAAGAGGTAGCCTGAGTTACGAGATCATGAGCAGTAGTAGTGGAAGAGCCCAGAGTTAGAGGAAAGTATGCTGAGGTTTAGTAAGCTTAAAAAGGGAGATAGTGATGAGGCAAGCTATCTTATTATAGTCATGCACCTAGTAAGTATTTTATGAGGAGTTTTCCCTTTTGGGTAGAGTAAGAGTTGCTAGTCAAGATGAGATAGAGTATATATTTGTTAACCAGAATAGAGTTGGTGTCGATGTACAATCGTATTAGAGGAGACTAAATTCATGTTTTGAATAAGAGAGTAGAGTATTCATAAAGTGATAGATCTAATCTAGGATTATGATTTGTTTGAGAGGGTCATGATGTTCATAAGGTTATAGAAATGATCAAGTAATGAGGTATAGAATAGTAGGCGAGCAATCGTATTGATATTCGGGTTTAGTAATGAACATTAAGCTTGAATTTGAGATGAGTGTCATGATCTAAAGAATGGAAACATGAGGGTGTTGATGTTCTCTTGAGATTTGATCTAGAAGACTTGAGGAATTGAGATGTTAACTGGAATAGATATGAGTGGTACAAGTCAGAGACCCTAACCTTTAGATAAGGGCAGTGAAGTGTGGCTAAGTCACAAGAGTAACAATAGCGTTAAGAGGTGTACCGAGAGGGTATGTAACCAGAAGAGGTTAAGGGAAACACCTTAGAAAGAGGTCTTAGTACCGCTTATAGAGAGTTTGGTAGGCACGAGATAAACTTCTCCCGAGTGTTAAATTAAAAGATGAGGTAGACCATTTAGAGATGATGAAATAGGTCCATAGCTTTCAAGTGTTAGCTTTAGACCTAAGGGGGAGATGACAAGATGAGAATTTGAGTCAAGTGTTTGAGATTAAGATGGTAATGAATTCCAAAGAGTTTGGGGGATATCTTTTTAGAGGTCCTTTTTGTAATGGAGTGACGTTAGAAAGAGGAGGTTGATTTTCTTATCGTGTTAGTGATGGTGTGATAATTCCATCTAAGGTTATTAATAATGAGGAAGAAGAGGATTAAGTTTTACTATGAGAAATAGTTAAATGAGAGCCCTTAGTTGGATCTGAAGGAGTTGGTTAGTAGGATTTCATGGAGTTATTAGAGTACTAAGCTTGAATGTGGTGGTAAAGAGTGATAGTTTTGGGATGAGATTCCTTATAGAGAGGTATAGAACCTGAACCTAAGGATTTGGGTTAAGCCTGAATATAGAAAGAGCATACCATTATACTCAGAACTTAGTAAGAGTAACCCTGTTCCATACCCAGTCCAGTTGTCATTCGAGGACGAATGATCCCAAGGAGAAGATATTGTAACACCGAGAAAAAATTTCAAACTAAGACTCGAACCATTCTTCGTAGTGAGAGAGATTTTGCCAAGGAATTAAAATTTCTTAAGTGTTAAGGTCACTAGATATAGCACCCTGAGTTCCAAAAAAAGAATTAAAGAGAATTCATTCAAGTCATTCTAGGTTCTTCTAAGTTTTGGGTCAACTTAAAATGCCCATAACCTTCATTACAGAATGCGTTAGGTGGCCAATAAGATATCCAATGAAAGGTCTTCAAATTATCTTTCCAACGCCACTGAGTTTACTAAATTTCGAGCTCGTATGAGGGAGATAGGCCCATTTGAAGTTGGGCTGTCCAATTAAGGAAAGTTAAACGAAAATATGAGGGGTAGTTTGGTCTTTTCCTTACCCAATCGGATTTAAGCGTTTTTAGTAAGGTTTTAAGAGTCTAAACTGATTATAATTAGTTTCATTCATCCCCAAAAGCATTTAGGGTTTTGGAGAGAAGATTCAAGAGGATAAAAAGTTCAAAGTTTCAAGCGTTCGTTCAAGAAATTCAAGATTTCGCCAAGAACCTAGTTCTTTGATATATGTAAACTTCCATAGTGTTGGGTTCGTTCACCCACACACCAATCATGATTTATTCAGCGTAATTTTGTTCTTGAAATTTAAGGATTGATGTTCTTGATGAGTTCTTCAAAAGTGTTCTTGAAGTATCCTTATCGATTAAGTTTTGATGTAAGATTCTATTTGGGTCAACTTCAAACGAGCATATCTCTTAGAATATAAAGAGTTACGTGAGCCATAAAATATCCAATTAAAGATATTTTAATCTACTTTCCAACGCAACCAATTTAGCGTCAATCCAATTTCCGAGTAAAAAGTTATGACTATTTTAGTAACCTATACAATGATGTTACGAATTTATCCGACGGGAAAACATTAAAAAGGGTTGTTTTTGTGTTTTTACCTCCAAGAAAACCATAACCGAATTTCTTGAGTAATAAAAGCCTCAAAACAATCAGATTTTTATCTTTTAGTCCATCATTCTCTTCTCTCTCAAACCCTAGGGAAAAAACATAAGGAAAAATCAAAGTAGAAGACTTCATTCAAGATTCTTTCAATCTTTTTCAAGATTCTTTTTCAAGGTAAGTTTTTCTCCAATAATTCCTTTTCTTTCAACTCAAAATCCTCCATACAATTATTACTCACTAATGAAAATCATAATTCTTGGACATAGAAATTTCAAGAAAGTAATTCAAGAATATCAAGAAAGGTTTTCTTGATCGTTTACCTTTAAGCTAAAGTTTCAAGGCTTTTAATCAAGTTCTTCTTCAAGATTCTTCAAGAACCTTGTTCTTCCAGGTATGTAAGGATATCATAGTGTTGGACTAGTTCGTCCTCAGGCCCTACATCTTCTTTCAAATTAGTTCAAGAGAAATCTAGGATTGTACCCCTAGATTTGAGTATTCTTGCGATAGGTTGATTTGAGTTCTTGAGTTCATGGTTCTTTTAAAAAATTCTATTCCTAATTATTTATTTTTAAACTTAGTTTAGAGGAAGTAAGTATAAGAATGAGAAGATTCATATACATGAGTTCTATATTGTTATGTAGACCCTCTAGTTGAGCCGTTCATGCCCATAAATTCTGCATGAACTCCATAATTTGAGTATCTTTGAGAGGAGTGGTATCTTCAAGTTCTAAGTCATGAGTATTGAGTTCCTAATCATTTTGAGATTATATTTCTAATGATGGGACTACTACATGTTACCCATGAAGCCTTGAGTTGAGTTGTTCATGCCCATAATTTTGCATGAACACTACGAGTTGAGCAGTCTAGAGATGAGTAGTATCTTAGAGTCTTGAGTTTTGAGTACTGAGGTTCTTTATTTCTATTAAGATCCCTAAGTTGAGTCGTTCATGTTCATAATTCCGCATGAACCCTATCATTTGAGTTGTAAATTTTTAAAAAGCTTTTTATATCCAACTCTTGCGTTCTTAAAGTGAGTTTTGAGAAACTAAGATGATTTTTTAGAAAAGCGTTTTCTAAATCATGATTAATATGACAATCGAGTATGCCATCAATGTATGAGCAGTATGGTATCTACATATACCATCAATGTTTATGCAGTATGACTTCCCGTGTCATCAATGATCATATTATAATATGATTTTGTGAAAGAGAGTTAAGTTCATTTTCTTTAAAATAATATATAGGAACTAAGTATTCCCAAGAGTAAATGTTTTCACATTTAAAATGAGAGGAAACTGAGATTTCCAAAAGAGTTTCGAGTAATTTGAGTATTATCTCTTTTAAGAGAAAGTTTTTGAGTAATTAACTCAAACTTCAGAAAGATTTATGTTTTTAAACATATGAGCTAATATATTTTGGGAGTAGTATTGAGCACCGATATGGGGGAGAGTTCAGATAACTCACAGCCCCCATAAACAATGTGACCAATGTGGGTAGAAAGGGTCATACTTTTTAGATGATTCCTTAATGCTTTTTAGCGTAGACTTGTGGATCCACTTAGTGAGTAGGTCTTATACCCTGGCAAACTATACGATAGTTTTGACAGCGTGGGCAAGACGTTGTATCATCACTTGGGATCATAGTGGTGGTTGTCAGTTAAAGAAACTCCCACAAAGTTATATTATATTTTATTATATATAAATTGAGTTGGTATTGTATTCTTCAATACACTGAGTTGCTTTTCTACTGTTTTAAAAGCTTTCCATATATTGCATGTGTATTATTGCTTTATATTGAGTTGAGTATCCAGAGTTGAGTACCCAGAGTCGAGTAACATATCTTTGAGTTGAGTATATAATCTTTGAGTTGAATATCTTATCCTTGAGTACTTCTGAGTTGAGTAAGTTAAGTAGTTTTGAGTATTCCTTGAGTTGAGTAAGTTTGGAAAGAGGCATGTATATTTCCTTATTATAAAGTTCAAGCTTTTGTTTATGTTTTAGAATTCCCCTTACATGCTTGTACATTCCACGTACTGAGCCATTTGGCCTACATCCTCTCATGATGCATATACAGGTATTCAGGGTCATCAATAGGGGCTTCGTTGATACCACATGAAGTTTGAGTTAGCTATGGTGAGTCTTTTTGCTTCCAAAGGATTCCATTTACTTTCCGTTGTTATGAGGTCGTGGGTCTTGTCCTGACTTCCATCTTTGTCAGTTAGAGGAGGCTTCACAGATAGACAGTAGAGTTTCAGAAGTCTATTCATTTATTTTGTTAAATGTTTTAAAGTCTTAAGTTGCCTATTTTATGGCAAGTCAAATATATTATTTTATTCAGAGTTTTTCATTTGAGTTAAAGCTTCGTATTTTAGTTTCATGAATTTTATTCAGTTTTTAAGCTTTGTATGTTTGAGTTAGTCTTCCGCTTGTAGTCAGCCTGGATGAGGGTTTGCTTGGGGACCAGCAATCGTTCATGAGTGTCAGCCACGTCCAGAGTGTAGGCTCAGGTCGTGACAGTAATAAGTTGTTCAAGGTGTTGCTAGAGAAATATGGAGTCCATCACAATGTAGCCAATCCTTACCATCCGCAGTCTAGTGGGCAAGTTGAAGTGTCCTACAGAGAGATAAAGTGAATCCTTGCTAAGACTGTGAATGCAAATAGAACTAATTGGTCAAGAAGGCTTGATGATGTTCTATGGGCCTATCGCACTGCATTCAAGACTCCCATAGGTATGTCCCCATACAAACTTGTATATGGTAAGTCTTGCCATTTGCCGGTAGAGCTAAAGCATAAGGTTATGTGGCTACTAAAGAAGTTGAATTTGGATTGGGGCGCCGCATTGAGTCAAAGAGTGAATGACATGAATGAGCTTGATGAGTTTCTCCTAAAAACTTATGAAAGTCCAGCCTTGTACAAGGAGAAGATGAAAAAGTATCATGATCAAAAGATTGAAAAGCGTGAATTTGCCGTGGGTGATCTGGTTCTTCTATTCAACTCAAGGTTGCGCTTATTTCCTGGCAAGCTCAAGTCCAAATGGATCAGGCCATTCATAGTCACTCAAGTGTTCCCACATGGAGCGTTCGAGCTCGAAAACAAGGAGGGAACAAGGTTCAAGGTGAATGGGCAAAGGATTAAGGTCTACATGGGGAAAGAGGAGAGTGTGCAAGAAGTGGTTGAGGCCTACTACCTTGATGAAGTCTGAGTAGTTAAGGTGCATGTGTCGTGCCGTGACGTTAAATCAAGCGCTGCTTGGGAGGCAACCGAAGATGTACAATCTACCCAACTATAGGTTTTTCTTTTCGATCTAGGAGTTTTCTTCTTTTATTTTAATTTCTGTAATTCTTTAGATAGGTGTTTTATTTTTGTACTAGTGTTGGCTAGATATAGAATATGGTCCGTGTCTAAAAAGTGTCCAGAAAATGTAAAAAGAAAGACCTCATGGTTGCTACATGTACATAGACGAACAACTGAATCTGCAGAAAATAGGTTGTGCAGAGATCTACGGACCCCATCGATGGTCCGTAGGATAATCCACGGACCGTGAATGGTGTCCGTAGACCCCTAGGGAAGTCCTCCAAAATTTCAAGTGTTAGAGTGACCTACGGACTGGACCTACGGTCCGTAGGTTGACCCACGGCCCGTAGATGAGGTTTTGTGGGTTCAAACCTAGGGTTCTTCTGACCAGACCCAGACCCCTTTTAATAAAAACTCTTCATTTTAAATTCATTCCCCACTACCCAAATTCCCTCCTAACCGTTTCTAAACCCTCCAAATTCCAAAAACACCCATATTAACTCCCCAAATCACTCTCATCTTCCATACTTATCCTCTTACCTCCCATAATTCCTTTCTTCTCTTCAATAAAAAGTCACCCCATTGTCCCCTCACAATAGATCTCTCTGTCTGAGTTCGGTGTCAAAGGGTTCGAAAAAGGTCTAAGGAGTTCATTGCATCACACACTCACCCACTTCGCTTTCTTGAAAGGTAAACGACTTCACCCTAACTTTGAATTCACTGTTCATTGTTGTATTATGAAGTCTCAAAGTTGGAACTTGACCTTGGGTTGTTAGGATTGTTGATTGTAGAGTTAAATGTTGAATTGTATGTTAGAATAACCCTTGGCATGATGGTATGTGAGTGTGTAATCTATTAAAGCTAACTGAATCAGAGTAAAAGGTCTAAATGGAAGTTTCGATTTAGGGTTCCTTGTTCGGTATGTAAAAATTCAATATTATAAGCACTCGGAACTCTAAGGATGACAAACTACCATATATTGTGTTGAAATGCATGATTAGACTAAGGTTGATTGTTTGATTTGTTGCAAATATGGGTACAAAATGAGGATGTCTGATACTTGGCACAGATCTGACCCACGAGACCCCGTCATGGACCGTACATCAACCTACGAATCGTAGGTCAGGTTCGTGAGTCTGTTGCACATTAGATAAACACTAAGTGTTGAACCACGGAGGTGGACTACGGTCCGTCATTCCATCGATGGACCGTTCTACACATTCCTGGTTCACATCAGAGACCCTACCTTTGGGTAGTCTTACCTACGGAGGGGACCTATGGACCATAGGTCCAACCACGGACCGTATGTACCCATCGTGGGCCGATGTTCACTACTGCCCATAAATTTTTTGTTTTTTCATTTTGATTCGTTTCTTGTTCTACAATTTTTTTGAGTGTGTTTTTGGCTTGTGTTGGTACCAACTAAGCTTCTACAGGTAACATGGCCCCCAAAGAAGTTCCAACTTACGCCGTGAAGGGCAAATCGAAATCAGTGGCACCATCCTTTCGAGTGATCGATGAGGATACTAATGCGGAGACTAACCCTGCATATGTCCTATCTCCTACAAGGACATCTCCCACTGCAGCACGCATGACACGAAATCAAACTCGGCGGGTGATTTCCAAAGGGGCCACTAGCCGAATCTGATGAGGAGGATACACCGATCAATTCACCGACTGGTTCTGAGTCTGCATTTGGCTTCGTTTCCAGCTCCACACCTAGCGGCAACATTGCCTCGTCTTTTGAGGCCACTAGTACGGGCGATGTCCCCGTACATCCTAGTTCTGAGCCTTCAGCATATCTGGACGAACCCAACAGATGGTGTGTTAGTATTCAGTTTAAGATATAGAGAGACGTCCGCATACTGAATGAGAAAGAGAAGATGGCTTGACTGGTCATCAAGGAGCATCGGGTTCTCACAGGCAGTCTCCACACCGTTCCCACCATTCATGATCTCTTCCAGAGGAACAGGTGCAAGTGTATGGTCCTTAGCTCATGGGCCTTCAGTGAGGAGATAGTCAGGGAGTTCTATGCTTCATACGCAGCCACCCTCAGAGGTTCGATTGACAGACGGGCCAAGCCTACTGCTCAAGCTCCACTCACGGCTACACTAGTGCGTGGTTTTTCAGTTGACCACTATCCGCAGGTTCCTCTACAGTCCGAGCCACACTCTTCCTATCAACACGACTGAGTTCAATTATTGTTGTGATATTGTTCGGAGTGGGGCATTTCAGAGGAATGTCAAACTGAGGGAGTCTCTTGTTCTCTGGATAGCTCGTCATCTTGCTACAGATAGAGAGCGCTCCGAGTGGTTCAGCACCCCGAGCGTGGGTATCAAGAAGGCCACCCTAACCTTTGTGGTCAAGTTCTTCTGGTTGCTGATGCGGAACTGTCGAACCCTTACATAGGCTGATAATGTACTTACATGAGACTGTGCAGTCATGGTTGCAGCTCTAGTTGTTGGGTTGGAGGTAGATTTTGCCCGCATGCTAATTGTGGAGATACACGAGAGGGCCTTCAAGGCCACCACCACATTACCCTTCCCATGCCTCATTTTCCAGCTGTACAGGGATGCTGGCATACCGTTTTGGCATTATGATAGGTTGCTTCAGGCAACAAATACTCTAGATATCAGCCTGATTCAGGATGAGGCCAATGTAGTTGCACCTCGCTGAGAGCCGCAGGATGAGGTGCCACCATTGCGAGCAGATTTGGTAGCATATGTGAAGTAGATGCAGGGTAAAGAGCCTACCCCTCTAGCAACTACTGAGGATGCCCTGGCTTCCCCATCTCCGGCCACCAGTCAAGTGCCTAGCTCCTCCAGAGCCACCCCCTCCTCAAGGTCTGTTACGGTGCCTCTAGTCCGTGTCCAGAAGCTGGAGCCCAGATGGCTACACTACTTCAACATGTGAGGCCTTGGATGCAGCGTGCGATAGAAGAGTCTGAGGCTAGGATTGAGCAGTGAGTGGAGATCATGATGGACCAGAAGGTCCAAGCCGTTCATAAGCTCCTGGATGCCTTTAAGTTGAGAGTCCTAGAGAGCCCGACCCAGACTGATGATGTGACCACTCTCCAGAAGGAGATAAAGAGCCTTTGTGCTAATATCGTTGGTCTTCTTGCTCCACCAAAGACTGAGCCTGAGTGTGCCCCCATGCCACCAGTTGATGATTCGGTGTTAAGTGCCTTATTCAGAGATGGTATGCCGCCGCCTGATTCTTCCCAAACTGCTGGGAAGCACCCCTACTCCAGTCATACTTTTAATGACACTGAGACTGGACGAGCTAGCAAGAGGGAGAGCTAGCAGACTGAGGCAGCCCAGAGGACATCCATAGTTGACAAGGAGTTATAGCAGCAGCGGTCTAGGGAGATTGGTGTTGGTGCCTCTAGCAGGGTAAGCAGTACTGATGGTGCGGCGAGAGTTGATGGTAGCACTACTGAGGGTGTTGAGGTTGTAGATACGGGTTTTACTGATGGTGACTCGATTGTTAATCTAGCGGGCTCTAGGAAATCGGACCCACCCGCTTGTTGAGAGGTCTTTCACGCTATGCGCCACAAGTTTGCTTCACCCAATCCTTTGCCTTGTATTTTTTTTGTGCATTGGGGACAATTGCACTTTATTTTGTTCGGGGTGGGGTAAACGGATTGTTAGTGATTGGGTGTAGTCTGAGTAAACCCAACTTATAATCCTCTCTTGGGGTTTTGTTGTCTATGTTCTTTTTGCGCAAGAGACTATTTTAATTTCTATTAAACGGGCATGTTTAAGAATGTATGTGTAGGAGTAAGTAAAAAATGAAAGCATGATGGCATGAAAAGCATGAGAAAAATGATCCATGTCCAAAAATGTTGAATTGTGCTAGATCTATAGTCTTGATGAATTGAATGTGTTGGATCTCAATGTGACATGATAAGAACTGATTTGAACTCATGACTTAAGCTAAAACTTAAACTAGGTGATCTGATAATCTGATAATGAAATAATGTTCCAAGAGTGTGTGAGAAAAGATGAATGTTCAGACAGTTGTGTCAATCTAGAACTTGCCCCATTGGTCCTGCTAAGATGATCTAGGCTAGAAGTTAGGAAGTGATCATAGGCCCTTGTTCAAATTAGTCCACTTAAGCCTAAAAGGATCCAACGAAATGAAATCAATGGTCCCTTTGATCCAAATATTTGAGCCTAAAATAGGCCATTTCTTTTGATTCACCCAACTCACCTTCCCTAAAATAAGTGTTTTGTCCCCGGTCCCTCCTCGTACATGTGCACCCTGACTTAGGTCAAAAGCCTAGGTTGAGGGTGGCTAATGCAAAAAGTTTCCTCAATCTTGGCCTTGGTCGGACATTGGATATTGTGCACCTCAACTAATGTAAAATCCACAAGTTGAGGGTGGCTATGAAAGAGGAAACCGGAATAAAAAAGGTATGAAAAGAGTTTGGTGTTGAAAAGAGAAAAAGAAAAGATAGAAGAGGATGTGACTTTGTGCAAAAGAAGCAAAAAGTTGATAAATAAAAGTGATGAAAAAAATAAAGATAAAATAAAGTGAAAGAAAAAGAAGAAAGTGAAAAATAAGAGCCACAAAGTGAAAAGTCACATCCATGTTGAAAAGAGTCAAGGGAAAGAAAGTTAAATGCAAGGATATCAAAAAATAGGTTGAGAAAAGAGGTAAAAAGCCAATGTACGGTCAAGGAAGGCAGAAAGTCACTAAAAAGTACCCAAATGTACCACACCTGACCCTGAGCCTACGTTACAAGCTAAGAAAGTCCTATAGTGATCCTAGCAACTAGCTTGGAGAGTCTACGCAGTGAAAATAAGGGCAAACCTATGGTTTTGAGCACTAACTGTACTTGAAATCACTTTTGAGCACGAGTGTTGAATGAATCCTAAAACTCAAAATTCTTATCTTTTGTGTGAAAACGATTTCGTTTGAAGTGAGGGCACTAGATACATTGTCAGAGCATTGGTACCTTGGTGATTTTGAAAAAGTGTATATTGTGTGTCTATTGGTCGATCTTTGTCACATCTTGATCCGCATGAGTTAACTTGTTGAGTCTAAGAGAAAATAGTTGCACTAGAAAAGGGAGTTGGGATGGAAAGCCATGTAATTGCTTGAGTTTGAATGTCTGCTTCTACACAATTGTCATTTAGAGTCTTAGTTCGTCGTTTGAGGACAAACAATGAATTTAAGTTGAGGGTGTTGATATACCGTGAGTTTACGGTATTTTTAATACACTTCACTTAACAGTTGTGTGTGTAGGGCCATTTTGTATTAGAATTAATGTCTATTTTGTTATATTTGCAGGAAATAGGCTTGGACGAGGTCGAGAGAGATGACAGCTGAATTTCTGCAGAAAGAGCCACCACGGAGGTGACCTACAGACCGTAGGTCTAGTCACGTTCCGTCGTGGATAGGCATGATCATCAGAGAATTCTGACCAAGTGTGGAACCACGGATGGAAGTGACGGAGAGTAGATCGACCCACGGGCCGTCCTGACATCCGTCGAATGTTTCAGAGAAGTAGAATTTCCAGTACCTGATGAAGTTTCTAAGTATGGACCCACGGAAAGGGACCCACAGACTGTAGGTTGTCTATACTGCACATCCGTTGTTTTTATATGAAAGTTAAAGGTTCCAGCCTCTATGGAAAAGTTCCAAATATCAAGCTATGGAAGGTACCTACGGATCGTAGGTCGATCTACGGTTCGTAGGTCAGTCTCATTGATCGAAGCCGCATCTAGAACTTTATTTCCTTATTTTGCTTCCTTTTTGTTTGGGACAAGTTTTTCTATAAATAGGGTATGTAAACCTCATTTTCGGGGGTTAGAAATTATTGTTTACTTTTTTAGTTCTTGGTATTTTCAAAAAAAAACTCGAGAAGAAGGCAGCCCCAGTGGATTCTTTCTCGGTAATTGATATGGAGACAATACCTGCAGAGGAAGCATTGCCTACTCCGGCCCCTGGGCCTTCAGGTACATCTAGTGTTGTCCCTTCTGTTACTCCCAGTTCCTCCTCTGATCCTTTGCCTCCTAGATCTGGTACTGCTGCTGCTGTTTCCCGACCCCCGCTCACCCAGGCTGCATTATTATGGATGGGGCAGCTAGCCCATTTTGTTGATAGGCGTGCCTCCAAGCTTGAGGCCACCATTCCTAGCATGATCGAGAAGGCCCTTGTTAATGCTGTGACACCCCTGAGTTTGACCATTAATGCCATTGTGGCACGAATAGCGGTGTGAGTAAGGCCAAGGGGCCACTCAAAAGGTGACGACACTGAAAGCCGTTATTACTAAGCTGAGGAAGGACCTGGACCAGTTGAAGTCCATCGACATGTAGATGATATTCGGGACTGTGGAGATCTCCAATATGCCTATTGATCTAGATGTGCCTCTGGCTACCACTGGAGATGAGGTTCGAGTTGAGGAGGTGGTTGTTGTTGAGTCTGAGGTCGAGATTGATGAGGAGCAGCTTGGTGTTGATGAGGAGGCTTCTTATGAGGGCCTTACAGAGATTGAGGAGGCCGTGGTAGATTCAGTTGTGCAGATTTCTTTGGCAAACACACCCATGGCAGACCCTACTAAATCTACTGGGAGTCAATTGATGCCCAAGATCAGAGTGTTGCATTGGGCATTGATAACCTGACAAATGGAGAGACTGTGTAGACATGACTTTTCTTTACCTCCCTCTCTGTCCCTTTTTATTGACTTTTGGATGTTTTTGTTGCATTTGAGGACAAATAGCTTTTTATTTGTGGTGGGATGAGCTATTTCCATACCTACCTCTTGTGATTATTACTTTTATTTATATATTGGGTTTTGTGATGTAAATTGGTTTTGACACTGTTTTGTAGATGTTTGAACTTGTGGCTACTTATTTTAATTGCAAATGGCTTTTGGACCCTTCTGAAAATTTTGCCACCTCTTGGTTGTGTTTGAATATGGTTGTTCTTGTGCAAATTTGAGTATCGGTTATGATCAATACCGATGACTTGAATAGTGTGCTTAATCGAACAAAAATGAATGTGCGGCTACGATGAGGCCAAATGAAGTTGCATAGATAATATATGAACCTTTTGCATCTCGTTGTTACTAGCCGATTATTGAATGAGTCACTTGTGATGAACATTGCACACTAGCGAAAGTGTGGAGTCTTGTTTGATATTGGTGCCAATGCCTTGTGTGATGAGCTTACCGTGAACCATATGTGATGACACCTAGAATTTGCCCGTTGGTCCGGTTGACTAAGTGATGCAAGCTCTTGAGATGATCTTAGGCGACAATCTTGAAGAGTGAAACAATTTGATATTATACCTCTTTTGTGGCCTACCTTGTAAGTGTGTGAACTTTGCTTGAACACCGTTTGAGCCTTATCCTTTTCTTGAAAGTAACTTGATAAAATTGTAACCCCTCTCTATCCATTCACCCATAATCCTCATGAATTGTGGTTTGTTTGAATAGTCAACTTAGGCCAAAAGCCTAAGTTGGGGGTGTAGTGAAAAGAGATGGTAAATCAAGAAGTGCAAAGAAGTCCCCCTTGATCCATGGTTTTGAAATATATGGAACCCTTCCATCCAAAAAGAAAGAATGAAAAAGTTATGGAATAAAGTTGTGAAAGTTGCAAAAGAAAATGGGGTGCCCGATATTCCATGAGCAGTGAATAATGGGGTACATTTTGAGCATTAATGAGATTGTTGAAGAAAAGGAAAGAAAGTGTTGTTCACACCACATTTCATTAGGATAACATCCACTGAGCCTAAATGACCATACATTTACACTCAGCTCTGTTACAAGCCTTGAAAAGTCCTTTTTGATCTTGAGTGAACTGAAACAAATGTTGGCTGGAAAATTAGGGCAAACCTATGGGTGAAGTCATGCATGTGTTCATATTTGTAAGTGTGAGAGCTGTATGTGATTCTGGAACTATAATGTGTTGAACAATTGTGTGATTATGGAATCATTCTTTGTGTGAGGACATTTGAGTACGTTTGTTGAGCTTGAACTTGCATTTGAAGCAAGTATTGTGAACTTGAGAATCTTTGATAAATGTGAGTCACAACTTGAATCTTTGAGTGCACAATTGATCCTTGCATAAGTAAGTTGAGTATTGTCGTGTGCATTCATGATTGAGTCTTTTGTAGCACTATTTGAGTCATTCTTTTTGAACTACTGAACTTGAGTTTTACTTGACGACAAGCAAAAGTTTAAGTTGGGGGTGTTGATCAGTCTGAGATTTGGACTCATTTAGGGCTTTATTCACAATGATTCAGTGTCCTCAAATGCTTATTTTGTGCCAATAACTGATGAAAAACCCTTGATTTCCAGGTATATGGATTGAGGAACAAAGAAAGGACACTTAGTTGTAAAAAGGAACAAAGCAAGCTGAAAGAATAAAGAAAAGAGAGCCTGGTGATCGCCAAGTCCGTTTGGCGAGCCACCGAGTGGCCAATTGACTGCCTAAAGTTCCAGAGTGCCCAGCTCTGAGGGAAGAAATCAAGTTGGCGAGGGAAAGGAGCAGTCGGCGGATCGCCGAGCAGTTCCGCGATGTAGTGTTGGATCACCCAAAGTTACAGACCCTGAGGTTGCTAAAGGCCAAGGCAGCAAGGTGATGGAATTGACCTAAGGGCAGATCGCCGAGTGGATCGGCGAGCCCGACTTACTTTACCGAGTGACTCTTCGCAGCTCATTTTTGGCGACTATAAATACATTTTTGAACATTTAGTTTAGTATCGAATTTTCATTATATCGAATTGTGATTATAGTTTTGAACTGTGAAACAAGTTTTCCTTAGCTTTGAAGAATAGAAGTTTTTCACTTTTGAGAAATTGGAAGTGGGTCATTGAATTCTTCAATTTGGACCTTTGTAAAGACAAAATCAATCTTACCCAGTTGATGGAAACTCAATTTGGTAATGATTTTTATCTTTTTATGATGTGTAGCTAAAACCCCAATTCTTGGGGTGTGATTATGGGCTGATTTAGCTTATGGGTATTGCTAATTGTTAGTTTAAATGATGTTTAGAAGTGAGTTCAATCATTAATTGTCGTTTAATTTAAGAATTGTAGCTGCAAATGCAGTTCTACCCTTGTGTTTTTGGCTTGCTCGAGAGAAAGGTTTTAAAAACTAAGATTATTGATTGATGATCTGTGGGTATTGGGTTTTCATAGGTTCAGCTCGAGAGAGTTAATCGTAAACCCTTTTCCACACATTCAGCTCGAGAGAGTGAATGGACTAAAGCGTAGGCTATTCTTATTTTGCATGCTTGTTGATGTTCGAGAGAAATCAACTTGATTCGGGGTAAATTGTTCGAGAGAAAGTTTGATTCCTCTATAGTCTAGCTTACTCACTAATAATTAGCTATTCTCTAATAGCTGCAATTACCCATTTGTCTATATTAGCCTATAATTGAATCACATCCCAAGAACCCTTCTCATTATTGTCATTTTGTATTGTTTGTTGTTATTGTAGTTGATAATAAAAACCAAAACCCCCTTATTTGACATTCGTGTCACCCCCTGATTTGAATTATATTTTTATTTGATAATGTATATTCCTATGAATGATTTGACCATGTTCACACTTTACTATTATATCTTAATCACGTATCGCTCCCTGTGGGATTCGACCCCAACTCATTTAGTTGGGTTATATACTGATTAACGACCGTTGACGCTTAGAATTGGATGAAGTATCTTCGATAGCGTTAATCAATCTTCCACCATAGATGGAACATACTTGGATAGTAGGGTAAATTTCAAGGGATACTCCTTAACACTTGCTACCTTGCCTAAGGTTAATAAACTCTTCCACCTTCACCTCCCTCAACGCTCGGGGAAAGAACCTATCAAGGAAGGATTCTTTGAACCTTTCCCACTCTATTGGGCTCGCTTTTATCGGCCTATTGTCTTTCCATTGGTCATACCAAATTTGTGCTACATCTCTCAATTGATAAGCTTTTAGTTCCTCTTTCTCTACCGAAGTCAATCCCATGATAGCAACCTCCTTATACACCTCATCTATAAAACCTTGAGATCTTCCTCCACTTTAGAGCCATAAAACTCTGGAGGGTTCATCCTCAAAAACTCTCTCACCCTTAAAGCCGCGGAATTCACATTAGGGTTAACCAGAGCTACCATCCCTCTATTGACTTAAGACATCACGGCTTCAGCCAACAATTGCATAGTAAACCTAAATTCCGCATGAGTCATATTATCCCATATAGGGTCAATTCGAGCTTGAGGAGGAGCTTGGTCTGAAACTTGAAGAGGAACTTCTTGATCCACATTGCCTTCCTCATCTCTCTTAGCATTTCCACTTGTATTAGCCATACCCTGAAAATCAATGAGCACAGCTTAGAAGAAGGACCTACTAGAGCCAAACTCTATGGCACGACTTAAAGAATGAAGAACTGAAGTTTCCTAAACATCCAATAGCCTCCTATTCATAAATGTGGCGTGCTTCATATTTATGAACAAGACTTTACTAGACGTGGTTTGAGACAATCCTAGAACCATTCTAAACTTTGTGCTCTGATTACCAAGTTTGTCACGACTCAGGGGTACACCCTAGAAGTAACATGGCGTACTTGACCCCGAAGGGGGTCTCATACAAGCCCTTAGCACATCATAACATAAGATAATAGAAAAGTACGTAAATTTTAAAAACATTATCCATACAATTGAAGTCTTTTATAAAAGCAAGCGGAAGTCTTACTACACTTTGTCTCAACCCATCTAAACTCAACTGTGAATAAAACCTTTGGGACACAACCCATACAATAGTCTCAAAACATGAAAATAGAAGACATAAAGGAAATAGTGACTTTGTCCTCGAAGCTATGAAGACTCACCCAAATCTTCAACTCCTTGCTCCTTAGAAACCTATCCTCGAGAATAGTACTCAAATCTTTGAACCCTACATTTGATGAGAATGTAGGCAAAGTATGCATTAGTATAAAAGTACTAAATATGATAGCTAGCATAAAATCTTAAGAGCATAATATCATAAAGGTTAGTCAACATAAGACATAACCCAATACTTCATGAAACATCAACTATAAGTATAAGAGACAATATCATGATCATAAGTAAAGTCTCCAACATAAGCATCATATAAGCATTATTTCACCGTTAGTCTTTCATATCATGAGAAAACCATTTCAAGCAACCTCAAAGCATACTTGTGCAAAGCATGGAGAAGACCCCATAATCCCATCCAAGCTAAGTATCCCTTTTTTGGTCATCCTAAACATAGTCCATATCACTAGTCAAGCTGTAGACTCTCATAAGTAGCTTCAAGTCATACTTGTGCAATGTATGAGTAAGACCCCATAATCCTACTCACACTAAGTACCACCTTAGGCCATCATACATACTCACCATCCTAGGATCTCATCCTCAGCTTAATTCTCCTAACCAAGGGAATCTCTCACCTTTAGTCAACCATAACAAGGAAGGCAACTATAGCACAATCCTATCTAAACATACATCACATAAGAGAACACTTCCTTAGGCAATCTTAAGTTTTACTTGTGCAATGCATGAATAAGATCCCATAATCCTATCCATGCCAAGTACCACTTTGAGGTCCTCATACTCATACTTCTTTGATTTGGAGACTAGTACCCCTCTTTAAACCTTGGAACACTATGAAACACTCCTTGAGCATACTCTTAGTTCCCTATTAGTTTAAACCCTAGGAGATGCTTCTCAAGCATATCTTAGTTTATTATTAAGATTGATCCTATGAGATACTTCCTTAAGCATGTCTAAGTCCATTTATGAATTTGAACACTATGAGGTACTTCTTTAAGTAAGTCTTAGTTCATTGGATACGGAGATGTCAACCCTAACTCAACTAGGTGAAGGCCTACATCTCATGAGACCTAACTTTGGGAAAACCCAGACTCTACTATGTGAGAGTTTCCCCTTTTTACTTGGATAGTCCTCACATCAACTAGGTGTGGTTCTCCTCTCAACTTGGAGCCCGATCCTACCATGTGTGACTCTCCCTCTCATTTGTCAATATCCACTCCTTTCTATTTCTTGCAGGCTATTGATTTCGGGTTGAGACTTTGCTTGCTTACTTTCACGCTTCCTTCAGTGACAGCTGGCCTTACTTAAATAGGAGTTCCTGCTTCTAGCTAGCTCAATCAGTGCGCTGGAGTTCCGTTCTTTCAATCTCTCCGCCAGCGCCAGGGAAGCGCTCTTCACATTCTTGCCTTCTAAACTTCTTTATATCGAGATTTGGGGCCAAGCATACACCCGTTAGATTCATTGTTAAGACTTTATCAACATTCATGTCTCATGAAGGAATTCCCTTGACAATCAATCCATGTTCAATTGATTCTATCACTTTATACATTCAAGCAATTATAAGGTAGGTTAGGTGAGTATAGGCCTTTCACCACAACTCTATCATGTAATCTACTTTACTCTCAAATCCCTAACATACATAATTCAGCACCTTAACTTTACTCTCAAAGCCCTAGTGATTTCAACATTCATGACTACAATCCTTAATATCAAAGCTTTACTTCATACAATCATCATGCATATCTAGATCTCAAGTCATTCTAGTTATAAGCTTCATCTTTAAGCAATTCTAGACCTAGTTCATCATATAAGTTCAATCTCAAGCCTTACTAGTCATGATTCATAATGTATACTATAATCTACTTCTATTCATTTCCACATGTCTATATTCTTGAACAATTACCATACAATTCATCTAGTTAGAAGATCAATCTATAAATTCTCAATTTCACCTTTCGTGGCATAAACCCACATAATATCAATTTCATCAACTTGACTAGGGTTAACCATGGAAAACATATGAATTCATCATAATATCATGATTCAATACTAAAACAATCATAAACAAGTATGATTCACTCAATTGGAATCATACTCAACACTACCCACTACATAGGAAGAAACCCTAGCCAGAATTGGATTTTTTTCTTCACTATTTGGGGGAAATCTAAGGGCCTCTATGGATGGAAGAATCCATAGATGAATAAGCTATCATACCTTGATTTAAAAGCCCTCATAAAGCTTGTATCAATGGAGGAAGTTGACCTAGCTTGACCTTCTCTTCTTCTTCTTCTTTTTCTTCTTCTTCTTCTTTTTGGGTTTTCTAGAGAGGATTTTTGAGAAGATGAACTTTGGGATCTTTTGGGGTTTTGGAATTAATAACTTATTTGGGGTGGTTAATGACTTAAAATAGTTTATATAGGTGTGTAAAGTCCATAAAAAACAATCCTTACTTAAAACCAACTAAAAAGGAACTTCCCAAAATAGCCTCACTTGGCAGCCTACTGTCCAGGCTTCACAAGAGGCACCACAGGTAGTGCTCCCCACACTGCTCGTGGTCCTTCTACCAGTATCTAGGCCACTTGGCTTGGCCTCTAAAAGTTTATGGCTTTACCACGAGCCTTCCCACGGGTCGTGGTCTTCACCACTAACCGTGAAGTGGCCCGTTGTCAATGGTCCAGTGGCTTCGCCCCAAGGACTCCCTCCCCCCCCCCCCACAAGGATAAGGCACCTTCATGAGGCCTCCCATGAACCGTGGTCAAGACCGCTGGTCGTGGTGGTGGTCGTGAAGTTAGGGCAGTGCTTGCTAAGATTGGGGCAGCCTTGGCCTTTGTCTTGGGCCTTGGCACTTGCCTTTTAGCCTTGACTCTTGTAGCCCTCAACCACACCCTAGATGATTTACTAAACTACATGGTGTTACATAAGAAGTCACTTGAGGCTTTCTCCCAAGGGGAAGATGGACTACTTAGATATCAATGTTGTTTGTGTGATATCAATGTGGATTACTTGTGTGAGTTGATCTTATCAGAATCCCATATTTCTCTCCATTAACCAAGGAGTCACCAAGATGTATTGTGACTTGCGGGAGGTCTATTGGAGGAATAGGTTGAAGAAAGATATTGAGAAATTTGTGGCTAAGTGTCCTAAATTTCAACAAGTGAAAGTGGAGCAGAAGTCGGGAGGTTTGTCCCAAGATATATGTATTCTTTCTTAGAAGTGGGAAGATTTGAATATGGACTTCATTTTAGGTTATCCTCGTGCATGGAGGCAACATGACTCAATTTGGGTTATAGTAGATCGAATGATGAAATTGGCCCATTTCATCCCTGTTAAGGTTACTTATTCAGCGAAGGACTATGTTAAGTTGTACTTGAGATAAATGGTTAGGTTTCATGGAGTGCCCTTGTCTACTATCTGCGATCGTGGTACTCAATTTACTTCTCTTCTTTGGAAATCTTTATTAAAAGGGCTTGGTACTAGTGTTAACCTTAATATGGCCTTTAATCAATAAAACATTAGCAATATCAGCATACTATCCAAACATTGGAAGATACATTGAGAGCTTGTGTTATTGACTTCAAGGGTAATTGTGACGATCATTTGCCTTTGATTGAATTTGTGTATAATAGCTATCACACAAGTATTGGTATGGCTCTATTTGAGGCTCTATATGGTAGGAGGTGTATACCTCCCATAGGTTGGTTTTAAGTTTGTGATGTTCCTTTGATAGGTCTCGAGTTGGTACATGAGGCTATAGAGAAAGTTTGGCTAATTAGAGAGAGGTTGAAAATGACTCAAAGTCCACAAAAGTACTATGTCGATATTAGAAGAAGAGATCTTGAGTAAAATGTAAATGATTGGGTCTACTTGAAAATCTCATCCATGAAGGGTGTAATGAGATTTGGAAAGAAAAGGAAGATTACTCCCCATTATGTAGGCCCATATCATATTTTGAGGCATATTGGTAAAATCGCTTATGAACTTTAATTTCCTAATGACTTGGCATCGGTGCATCCTATTTTCCATATCTCCTTGTTGAAGAAATGTGTTGTTGATTCGACATCTATAGTACCATTGGAGAGTCTTGGCATAAAGGATAAGCTTTCTTATTAAGAAATTTCGGTTGAGATCATGGACCGGCTGTCATACCCCTATTTTTCCTCAAAATTAATGTTTTTTGAAGAATAGAGTTTTTCCAATTAAAGTGACGTTTCGAACAGGGATTATTTTATATTTTTCAGAGTCGTCACTTGGAATTCAGTTTTGGTGTTCCAAGTCTATAAATCCCTAATCAAAAGGAAATTTGACTCTATATTTTGTTTGGTCTGCAAAAACAAATATCGGGTAAGGAATATATATATATATATATATATTATTTATTCATTTACGGTCATTTGCAAATTCATGCAGAGAATCACCTTTAATCATAAATCTTTAAATTTAAACCAAAATTTCCACCAAAAATTTAAGCAAAACAAATTATCGTGGTCAAGTATGCAAAGAACCAAAAATAAAATAATAAATACATAAATAAAATAATAAATACATAAATAAAATAGTAAAGTACATGCTGAAAACCTCATCGGAAGATACATGAAATTCAATTCTCAACTATTATTTTTAGCCATTATTTTATTATTTTTTTGTTCAAAATAATAATAAATAATATAAACAAAATTAGAATAAACAAATCTCATTAAAGGAGCTCAAAAAAAAAAAAAAAACAAACTTACTGGTGGTCATTTAATTTAGAATACTCTCCTGTGAAATTCTTAAATCTACTATTATGCTTCACAAGTAAGGTAAAAAGAAATAAAAATAAAATGCAGACTAATAAATTAAAACACTTGTTTTACCGAAACGTTAAGTATTTATGGAAGTTTCGTATTTAAGCAAGAAACATGATTCTTCCCATTTTATTTTATTTTTCTTAATCCTTATTCTATATATGTATATTATCCTATAGCTAAATCTAAATCAAGCAAAAGAGAAAAAAAATCAAAAGAACAAAAGAAATGATAGTAAAAATAGACACAAAAATACAAGTTGGAAAGCATACCCACAAATAATGATATCTCAGTACCACTTACTGTATCAATTTTATTATTATTCTCAGTAATTTGTCCATCATTATCTTTTTAATGAACTATATGCAAATGGTAGACAATAAAACCTTAAACCACTTGAAGTACTGTTGCACATGCAGAAGAAAAAAAAACTACTTCGTTTCCCATCATTATTACGTAACATTTGTTCGACACAAAACAATAAAAAAACATGCTTCAAAAAAATTCATTCGGAGGAATATAACAACACAAGAATAACTTTTTAAAAATAATAATAATAATTATATTAAATGAACATAAACAATTACATAACTAACTAAAAACAGAACCACGACAAAGGAATACAAATAACACTATATTATTTATTCAAACCCATCTTCAACTATAAGGGGGAATTGAAAGTTACCTCTTTGCGAAAATTAATTTCACCAAAAACAAACTGCTGCGATCTACTGATTTCCAAAGTTAATAGTTGAAAATTAACTTTAAAGAGCCACGAATCCGAAACCGCAAGCAAAACTCAAACTCAACCTTTGTTCGTGAGTAAAAAAAAGTGTAATAAGAGAACAAACACGTATGTTGTGTGCGCGTGCAGACGGAAGTCTATTGCTGAAATTTTTTCCTCCTATTTTGTTTTGCCAATGATCTATGTGTATATGTCTCTCCTCTTTCTTTTCTGACGTATGTGTTCTATGTATAGGATAGATTTTTCTAGGTGGGTCTCCTTTTTGTTGTTGTAGTGTGCATGTAAATAGGAGTGGGGTAGTGTCGTGTATAGTGTGGAATGTTGAGGAAGACGTGAGGGAGTAGGAGTGTGGGGTGGGTTTGTTAGATTATTTAAGTTTTTTATTTATTTTAGTTTTAGTATCATTTTACTTTTAAAAGAATAATAATTAACTATACATATAAATAATAAATTATAATAAAATTTCAATGAATTAAAGTAATATTAAAAATTACATTTTATAATTGGTACAAAAGTAATAATAAAACTTACAACAAAAATAGCCCGCAAAAGCACATAACTAAAATTTAAAACACTATCCCTTCATATAATTCTTAGGCACAATAATAGAAACTGATTTTTATATTTATATTTATTTATTTATTTATTATTCTAACAATCTTTGACTCATTCTTGCATGTTTTATGATATTAAAGCAAAGCAAAATCACATGCTACTTTGTTTTAATCACAATTATTAATAATGTAAAATATTTTTAAAAGATTGTTATCAAAGAAAATATATTTTAAATGTCCAACAAGTTTAATATATTGAAAATATCTTTTCTTTTTGTTATTTTCAAATCTTTTAAAATAAATTTACTAAAATAAAACAAAAATCAAAATATCTAACTTAACCTAAAATAAATATTTAAGGAATAAAAACAAGTGTAAAGCCTTATGTTCGGTCAAAAATTACATGTCTAGACCGGCATGTTCGAAAGTTGAGAATTAAAGAAATTGCTTCGGTGAAGGTTCTATGGAGGAATCAGTTAGTTGAGGGTGCTACTTGGGAGGCTGAGGCTGATATGTTATCCCGTTATCCCCATATCTTTCCATCTATCCCTACTCTACCTTGAGGTATCCAATTCCTCATGGTTTGCTCTTTTGTTTTCATATGTCTTAGAAATTCCCATGATTTCCTCATTTATGCATGTTCATGAAAAACTTGATTTTTGGGAAAATGAGTTAGCTTGATTGATTTCTTCATGTTTATGTGCATTTGAATTTGAGTAGCATATAGACCTTATGAAATGATGTTTTGAACATGCTTTAGCTTGGATTTGAAATTTCCTCCTTGGATATGCGCATTTATGTGATTGCCTTCATGTTGGGTTGCTATGTCTAGCTCCCACCCTCTTTATGATGTCCTAAATCTATTTCGAGGATGAATGTTCCCAAAGGGGAGATATTGTAACACGTCAGATTTTGAAAAGAATTAGAAAGGGGTCAAACGGGTAAGTCACAAACCAAGAATGAAACATGGACCCTTCACAGAACAATAGACGGGTTGTGAAGGGGACCACGTCCCGTTAAGGGCTTTGTGAAAGCAATCATAACTACCCTAGGAAGAAGTCACCTGGATGGTGCCCAGACGGCCCGTGGTGACATAGATGGCCCATCTAGTTAGTCATACAAGTCACCCAGTCAGAAGGGGTTTCATCCTAGTAACTGCTAAGGACTACAGACACCTAAACGGTCCATGAGGATTCACACAGACCATGAAGTCATCCGTGAAGGAGACTTATCAGAATTAGAATTTTGGGTCAACTTCAAGCAATCATATGATTCAGCGGAAAATGAATTAGGTGGCCATGACCTATAAAATTCAAGATCTTTCAATCCTCTTTCCAATGCCACCAAATTTTCTTAATTTCGAGTACAGAGTTAAAAGTTATGTCCTTATTAGTGAAGCCCTATCGGGCAGGGCATCTTCATGACCCGCTAGACGGGCCGTGGTAATCTTGACAGCCCATGAAGTCCCTTGTGAGAGGCACTTGGGCATTTTTAAGTCAGGGTTGTTTAAGTTTTTTTCCAATTATTTTAACCCAATACTATGTTGTTTTTCCCTCTATCCTAGGCCCTATATAATTTTTTTGAAATCCCATATAACCCAATTCAATTCATTCTCTTAAAATTGCAAAGGTTGATCAAGTCATCCTCTTAAATATTTCTCTCTATAAGGAAGAAGAAGAAGACTAGGGATTCAAGATCAACTTTCCAAATTCTCCATTAATTGCAAGATTTTGGCATCAAGGTATGATAGTCTTCGCCTATGGAGATCTTTCCTCTATAGGGTTGCTAAATGTTAAGATTTTGTAAAGTTTGATTCCCCAAACAAATTAGGGTTTTATTCAATTGCCATAGGTTCTTTTCAATGTTGATCCAATTGATTATTTTATGTCTTCTTATACATAATTGCATGTTTTAAGTTGAACTACCCATGAACCCATGCATAACCCATGTTTTCTACACTATGATGATGAAGGTGGGTTTCGAACTATGAAAGATGAATATATGAAGATATGCATGTTGTTTATGAAATAGATTTAAGTTGCTTTCAGAGTAAAGCATAAATATTGTTGTTGTGAAAGGATTTCTCACATACTACTCAATACATGAATCAAAAAGGGTTTTCTCACATAAAGGATTCTTAGAGTAGAAACTTTTATCAACTACACTTTGAATCAAGATTTAGGAGCTATTCTAATGAAACCAAGCTTGAATTGGCTACTTGATGTGCCTTCTATGGATGATAAGCTAAATTAAGATTGATGACTATTCTATGCGATTTATGCTTAGCACCGAGAGGATTTTGAGATGGAAGCTCTCCTGTAGCTAGAGGCAAGATTTCTAGTAGCAATCTCTTTATCACATACATATGTGCCACCATAGAATGATTGTCTTAGATAGACATTACCTAGTGGATCCACTTAAGCTAGAAATTATGATTCTTACCTTTGCAAGTAAGGATACCCCTTTTTGGTGTGTCATAGGTGTTGGATACCATTTTATATCTCACATGGTCTATATATCGGTTAAGGCTTCTTCCCACAATAATGATCAACTAAGGATACTTCTAAAAGTATCTCACATGTGTTCAAAGATGATTTTTACTTGCATTGACCATGATCACTATTATGCTTCTAACCTCTTATCTTATGTTTTATCAATGTCTTTGCATGTCCTGAAAAGTCCCTTTAGCATGATTTTATAACGTATGCATTAGTATCATACTTGGTACATTCTTTGTACTAATGCATACTCTTTCCTACATTGTTTTCCAAATGTCGTGTCCCACACTCTGACTCAGCATCCCTCTTGCTAGTGATCACTTTAGTAGTTTTGAGAAATGGTGAGTCATCATGTTTTGTGGATCGAACTTTTATTTCTTATCGTCTTTACTTTTCAAATATTCTATGTGATGTATGAGTTACGTCCCAATCACTCTTGATGTAATAGATGACTTTGAGACTATGTTAGATTTTCACTTCGTTTTTTGACAAACTCTTTATGATATAAATATTCTTTTAAACTCTTAAACTCTATTATCTTGTATGATATATGTTCGAGCCTTTCGGGGTCCTATGCGCCATGTCACGTCTAGGGGGTACTTTAGGTTGTGACAATCATTGCCTGAATGGTCGAGTACTCACTAACCACCCCATCTTTGGAGAGTCTTCGCTCTTCAAAAAATCGTTAGTTCTCTTGTAGCTTTCAGCTTATTCAGGGATCTTAGAGCTATTATAGGTAGACCTCTAGACATGGGTTCCAGACCTTGGGAAGTTAGAACTAATTTGGACCGGAGTCTATACTACTCCTTACAAGCCCTTGGTAATTTTATACCAAGAACGTTCAGCGTTCACAACTAACTTTGCCTAGTGTGATCAACAAATCGCTGAATGGAGTTTAAGGTCACCGAAGACTCTTAAACGGATACAAAACTCGAACGCTGATTCGGCAAACTCAATGTTGTTCAAATAGTGTACTTTTTGTGGATCGCCATTTGGAGGTCAGATAGCCTAAGTTGATAGTACACATTTTAACCTTTTCCAGCTCAAAAGGTGGACAAGAATGTGTCAACCCAATGCCTTCAGCTAATCTCCATTATGGTTTTGGCATCGCCTATTGTGTCCCTCGCAACACTTTAACTTCCTTTTAACCTGCACTTACAACACAATTATTAGAAGCAATTAAGAAAAAGTAAAGACATGGGTTGCCTCCCAAAACGTCTTATTTAACGTTGTGGAATGATATAGTTCTCAATTCCTCATAATTCATAATTTTTATTTGAGGCGGTGTCACTAGATAATGTTCCTTTTTGCATTGGGATGAGATGGGTGGAGATCTAGCACATTTGAGTCTTCAGCTGCTTGATCGACACCAAATGAGAGGTCCGTTTGAGATAAAGTGGAGAAGTGATTTTTCAATTTCTTTAACAAAATGCTTAAGACGCATGCAAACTTCAAGTATAATACATTGAAAATATCGAGAACTCACGGTATATCAAGTATAAGCAAATACTCAAACTTAAGAAATAAACTATGAAACACTTCCATCTGCATATATAAAAGTCTCATTTTGGCATTGGTGATGCTAATTTATATAGTAACGACGTGAATAAGGTAAGCACATAAGGATATAAATAATACTCATATCTACAGATAAGCAAGTTACAGAAGACAACAAAGCTTGTCAATGTAATGAGATGATGAAATGACGTGGGGCAATCAAGGCTATTACACAACCTGTCATATACACCTTGCCGAGTTTTATCTTTCAGACAAGGACTCATTGGGAAATCGCAGTCTATATACCAATCTCGAAATCTCAATATTTCATCTGCATGCCACCTAGCTCGTGGTCAAGGATAAATGTAAGGTGTCTCATTTTACTTCTCAAAAATAGTATATTTCCAATTTCCTCGAAATCCTGTGAATAATGGTATGATGAATGAGTATGAATGCATCACAACCCATACAATACAAAGACATAATCAATTTAACAAGAATATGAAATAGTAAATGAATTCATTTGACATTAACCTTTACCACTCAGAAAGCATTTATTTCATTTTAAGATGATCAATTATCAGTTAAGGCCCCTAACTCGGGCATCCCAATATCAACATATTAAAATACACAACATAGCCCCTCTCTTGGGCCAATTCCCAAATATCACAAGTTTTCAAAAATAGTGAAGGGTATCACATGAGGGCACCACATATGTTAAGCATCACAAATAAGCCTCACACGAGCTAAACAAGAAAGTCAACACTTACCAATCTCTAAAATTCATATTCTAACTCATTGCACAATTGACTCCCTCAACAAGACTAACTACCCATCTAAGTCCAAAAGAGGGATAACCAAACCTACATCGAAGGCCGAAACTTCACCCGAACAACTTTATCAAAGCCTTCCTTCTGCCAAACAATCTCTGAAATGATGCCCAACTATCAAGAATGGAAATGATTCATCAGAAGGAGCCCAACGATACTTATATCGATAAATTATGAACCAAGGATAAAATAGTCCAAAAATCTAATCACAAATTGGAAGGGAAAATATAACACCCATACTTTTCAAAACGTCTAAATTAACTCGTATATTCGTGGAAAGATGATGCTTATCGTGACCAATGAACTAACCTACGGTACGACTGTCTACGATCGTCGATAATATAGTAACCCAACTAAAGGTTGGGGTCGTGCCCCAAGGGAGTGGCTTTGAGAATTAATAGAAAATTAAAATTTAGTTCTAACTAGTCGTAGCTAAAGACATTAACGATTAAAAACATTGTAAATTAAAGGGGGACACAAAAGTGTCAAATATCAATTTGGGGTTTTGTCACAAGTATAGCAAAAACAACAAATATAACAAGAAAATCAAGTATGGGGAAGAGTTCTTGGGGTGTGACCGCAATACAAGTTGAGATAAGTAGTTTGGTACATGCCTTTGAAAGGAAATTTGTAAGATAATAGTGACTAGGCTAAGCTTTAAATGGAAATAAGTTCCCTCTCGGACAACTTACCCCAGACCACCCTACGCCTTACCCCACTCACTCTCTCGAGCTGAGTGTTAGCATATGGGACTAGGGCTCACCCTCTCGGGCTGAACCTCATGTCGACCCACTCCTTAGGCCATCAGTCTAGTGGTCTTGGTTTCGCGACCTCCTTCTCGGGCAAGCCGAAAACACATGGGTGGCTTTGTATTTGCAACTACAAACCCTTTAGGTTAAACCACAACCACTAGGTGAAATCACCATTAAACTACATCTAACCTATCAACAAGCAAGACCCAACAATAATATCAACTCATATTTGCTAAATCACACCCCAAGAATAGGGGTTTTTAGCCACACATAAAGAAATAACAAAATACACCTAAAATAACAGTAAGATCAAGTGGGTATAAGAAATTAAACCTTCATTTAAGCAAAGAATAATGGAGAAGACCCACTTCCAACTTAGGGAAGATGAAATCCTTATTTCTTCAAGTCTCCCTAAAACCCTCTCCAAACTTGAGAGAAAATATCCAAAAAGTACTATTCTATTATGGAAATTAAAATAAATGTTCGACTCTCCTAAAATTAATAACAAGTTTAGTATATATAGACTTCAGAAAATAGTGCTGGCGGATCTTTCAGTGAGGCTAGTCGATGTCGAACTCGGCGACTCGCCCTTCTTCTGTTTTATCACCGTTTCATGCTTGCCTTCAGCATCTTCACATTCTGGACCATTGGGCGACATAGTACTGCTTTGCTAATCTATTTGGCAAAACGCCGACTGCTCTTTTTATCACTTTTTTTATCCTTCTCCTTCAGGGCTTCGCGTACTGGAACAAATGGCGGAATTAATCCCTTCGGCGAATCGCCAAGTGTGCTTGGCGATGCTCAGGCTTCAACTTCTTCTTTCTTTTCAGCCTTTTTGCGCCTATGTGTCCATGCTTTCACTAAAACTTCAAATACCTAAAACTTAAGAGTTTTAATCAGATATTTAGACAAAATAAGCATTCGAGGACACTATTCTTATCAAAATAAAGCCCTAAATGAGTCCAATTTGTGGACTCATCAACACCCCCAACTTAAACTTTTGCTTGTCCTCAAGCAAACTCAAGTTCAGCCGTTCAAAAAGGGTGTCTTAAACAGTGCTACACAAGACTCAATCATGAATGCACACAACAAGACTCAAATTATTTATGCAAAAATCAAATTTGTACTCAAAGATTCAAGTTGTGACACACCACTACCAAAAATTCTCATGCTTGCTATACTTGCTACTTTGTGCAAGTTCAAGCTCAACAAAAAGTATCTAAATGCCCTCACACAAAAAATGATTCCATATTCACACACAGAGGTTAATCAATTTAAAATCAGGAATAAGATGCAACTCTCACACTAAAAAAGAGGAACACAATGCATGTTTTCACCCATAGGTTTGCCCTTATTTTCCAATAAACTTTTGAATAAGCTTACTCAAGATCAAAAAGGTCTTTTCAAGGCTTGTAATGGGGCTAAGTGCAAAGGTATGGTTGTTTAGGCTCAGCGACTTCTTCATCCTCGTGAGGTGTGGTGTTCTCAAAGCATTCCCTTATTTTCCATTATCGATTCTTTTTCTAGTGCTTCTAAGTCACCTTTTATTCACCTTCATGGATTGCTTGGAAACCTGATTTCCTTCGTACTTTACTCCACAGTTTTTTTGTTTAATTGAATTGAAGGGGTTTCCACTTATGCAATACCATGGGTTAGGGGGGACTCTTTCTTGCACTTCTTGACTTCTCCTTTTCCTTTTCACCACACCCCCAACTTAGGCTTTTAAGTTGGCTATTCACTAAATCACAAATTAAGAGGATTATAGGTAGTGGGTCAAGTAAGGTCTAGGGTTTATCAAGGTTCTTCCAAAGAGAGGTAAGGCTCAAGGGGTGTTCAAAAGAGTTTCACACGCTCACGGGTAGGCCACAAAAGAGGTATATGTCAAATTTGGCTCACACTCTTTAAAGTTGCCTTAGATCATATCAAGAGGACACCTTTCTAAATCAATTAGACTAACAGGGAAAATTCTGGGTTTATTCATGCATGGTTCAAAGTAATCTAATCACACAAGGAATCGACACTTAAGTTAAACAAGACTACACACTTTCGCTAGTGTGCAATGGTCATTACAAGAGAATCAATTCGATAAATGGCTAATCACTACGAGATGCAAAGAGTTCACATATTGTCTATACAACTTCATTTGGCCTCGTCGTAGCCGCACATTTATGTTCGTTCTATTGAGAGCACTATTCAAGTTATCGGTATTGATCAAAATCGAGACTTAAATTTTTGCAAAAGAATAGCCACATTCACTTCAAGAGGGGTGGCAAAAATGTGTGAAAAATTCAAAAAAATTCGGAAGGGTCAAAATCATGGTCAAAATAATTTTGCAATTAAAAGTAAACAGAGCCACGAGCTCAAACATCGACAAAAAGCAATAATTAACACAATTTAGGACAGAATAATCGAAATATAATTAGAAAACACAACTATTAGCACCAAAGGTGTGGGCCTCACCCCACCACAATAAAAAGTATTTGTCCTCAAATGCTAATAATGACAGTACCCAGGGTTTAAGAAAGATAAGTCATAGAAAGAGGTGAAGAAAAGTCCAGTCTTATGTAGTCCCTCTATTTGCCGGGACGTCAATACCCGATGCATCTCCCTGAAGTAAAACAATGGTCCCCGGAGTATTGTTGTGTTTATCCTCATTGTTTGCCTCTGCCATAGCCTCTACAGCAAGATTAGCTGCAATCATCTGATCTATCTTATGAGCTGCTCCGAAGGCCCGTATTGCATTAACTAAACCTCGAGCCCATGGAGGCACATTAGGGTCGATGGGGATTCGTGTCTTTGCCCTGGCTTCCTGGGTATATTTCTTTTGACTAGCTAGCTCTGCTTTCTTTTCATCATTTTTAAATTCTCACGCTCTTATGTGCATGGGTGGATCATGTCTCCCTGCGACTTTTGGTCAAGCCATTTCTGCAAAGACTTCGAGGATGAGTTAGATAATAATTCAAATAGGAGCAAAATAGTGTTTCTGATTGTGGACTCGCTTAGCCAAGCCAGTTGGCGAAGTGCTAACTTGGTAGGCGAATTGTTGAAAAATGATGTGCAAATGATATAGTGCACAGACAAAGGGCGAACAAGAGATCTTTCGGCGAGTCACCGAGTGTATTTTACGAGTTAAACTGACCGCCGAAAGTCACAAAAAAATCATTACATATAGTATTCAGTTAAAAATGTAATGACCCGAGAGCACCCCCTAGTCGTAACATGGCGTACTCGACCTCTCAGAGGTCTTATACAAGCCCTTAGCATATCATGAACATTAAAGCATATGAAAATAGCGGAAAAATTTAAAACTTTTCTTTACAATCGAAGTCTTCATAAAATAAAATAAGAGAGAGTCTATGACACTATGTCTCAAACCATCTATAACATTTAGAATAACAACTCTTTCATAACAACTTAGGGACACGGCCCTTACATAATAATTACTAAGGACATGACCCTTACACAAGTCTAAAGACATAAAACATAAAGACATAATGACATAAGAGTATGAGGTAGGTTCATCCTCGAAACTATGAGGACTCCCCAAGTCTTCATTCCCAAGCTCCTTAGAAACCTAACTTCCAAGCATAAGACATCGCATCACCAAACCCTACACTTTGTAAAAATGTAGAAGAAATATGGGTTAGTACAACACACGTACTAAGTATGGAAGCCATGCATAAAAACCATTAAAACATGCTTAAAAGGGACATTTCATTTGAAACCATGCTATGCACTTTTGAACATCATCCTTAAAAGAGTTGGAGAACATAAGTCATAAACAACTCACATATAGTTCATCAAAGCACAAAGGTAACACATCAACAAAGCATAGTCTCCAAACATAGTCATAATGCATATATCACTCATTACAAGACATAATACTCATGCATAGTCAATA